>APFE031011210.1:0-20064 GCA_000404065.3 Pinus taeda
TTTTAGTGCCAAATGTGCCTAAATATTTAATTAATTGAGGTGTTGGGTGTCAAGTGGATAGGGGCTTTGAGGTTATGGGATTTAGGGGTTTGTAGTAAAAAGGATGAAGGGTTAAGGGATTATAGCTTAGGATTTAAGGGATTAAGCATCGAGAGCTAAGGGATAATTAGGTGCTTATGAATTATGTAGTTGAATGGCTAATGGCTTAGGGATTTTGGGTTAAAGGATTACTGTTTAAGTCATTGTTAGGGCATAAGGGTTTATGGATTAAGGGATTAGGGATTATGGCTTAAGTGTTTAAGGGTCGATGGCTTAGGGGTTAGGGGATTTAGGACTTTTGTGTCAATGCAATATTTGTCAAAATTCTCTCTAAATGTCATGGAATGTCTTCTAACACCCCATCACCAATGTCATCCACCGATGTCACACGTTGAGTAGTTAATGGGGTCAATATTGAAATTTCTTCAAATTGTTCCTATATGTGCTAAAATTTGACATGGCTAGATTAGGCGCATGCACCCTGGACGACATGCGAGGGTTTCAAGACTCAAGGATGTGTGACATCCTCACATAATATTTGAGATCGTCAACATTTGAATCAATGTTCATCAAGCAGTCTCATTTTCATCATTCTTCATTTCCATTTATGGAATCTTTGTTGAAACTCTCTTAAAATGTCATGGAACATCTTCCAACATGCCCATCACCAATGTCATTCATCGACACTACATGGTAAGCAGTGAATGGGACCAACGTTCAAATTTAGTGAGTGTGATGATTAAGGACTATGGGTTAGTTATTAAGGTTTATAATGGATAGGGATATGGTTTATAAGGTTACAGAATGGAGTTTATAAGGGGAATACAATAAATGCTTCCTAATGGCAAAAAGGTATTCTATGAAACTCATGATGAGAATGAAAGGAATGCTAATGATGATTTCGTAGACTCTAACTTTGGATTAAAGACCTGCCATGTTCCAAAGATCAATATCAGGAAGTTTGATGACAAGGATCCAGTAACATGGATACTATAGGTGGAGCAATATTTTGATCTCCATAATGTGTAACACACACAAAAGTTACACATTTCATGTTTATATTTAGAACCCAATCAGTTTGTATGGTATTGATGGGTTTCTTCTCGTCAAACACTTGTCACTTGGTAATTTTTTATGGAGTAAATGATATAACATTAGGAGGATACAAAGAGAAACACCTTCTTTAGCCAATTGATAAATATCAAACAAAAGGGTTCAATGGTGAAGCATATTGAGGACTTCCAAAAATTGAATATAAGGGTAAATGATATTCCAAAGGAGCATAGGATTGATGCCTTCATAGGGACTTGAAAGGATAACATCCAACATGAGTTTCACCTTTGGCAAACTAATTCATTGGAGAAGGCATTCAGGGTGGCAAGAAATTTTGAAAGCAAAATTATGGCAACAAAGAATTTTACCACCCACAACTATAAAGATGGAATTTTTGCTGCCCCTAGCCTTCCACGACCTACAAGGTTGACACCACAACAATTGGAGGAAGAAAGAGAAAAATTACTTTATTATAGTTGTGATAGAAAATATACTAAAGGTCATAAGTGTGTTGAGAGGAAATTACTTTATATAGATTGTGAAGAGAAGAATGAAAGGTAACAAGAAATATTAAAAGAAGAGGATATACACTACGAACTAACCCCAGAGAAAGAAGAAATGAATCTGATCATATCTTGTAATGCATTGGTAGGAATTACCACCCCTCAAACTCTCAAGATAGAAGGACATATAAACCACTGGACTACGAACGTAAAATTTGTCATAAATATGGATACTTGTTCTGTGACTTCCCTCAATGGTCGTAAGAGAAAACTACTCCTTCGTTTGATCCCTCCTTTGATGGCTTCCTGGAAGTTCTTTGGTGACACCCTCCAACCATCAAAGGCCCTCCTTGTCAGGCTCCACTGCCCCCTACTCTAATAGCCCCAAGCTCTCCTTGTGGGAACTGCTTTTCTCTCCTCATGGATCTGGGTGAAAAGATCAACCAAAAGCACTTGTATCTATGTCTCCATCTCAAGAAATGCAGGAGGTGGAGGAGGGTCTTGAAAATCCTAAAAATAAACAACCAAGCAAACACCAGAAGAGTTATCCGCATGCAAGGAAATCAAGAAATTTCTTTCCAAAGTCCAGAAAGCCCTTGAGAATGAATACAAAATGGATAAAATCAACTCCAATGAAAGTTTTATGGTAGCATTCTTGTGAAACTAGGCCAAAGATGGATGGGTAGAAATCCCTCAATATCCACTAGATCAATTCCATATGATCTATAAAGATTGGGAACAACATCAAGCTTCTATGGAATCCCCTCCCCAAACGGATTTGGCTATATGAGAAGAAAAAATGCCCACTAGGCAAGGTTAGTCCAACTCAGGATCAAGGAAGAAAGGTAGAGGACCCAACAATGAAGTGATCAAAGAAACAAGGTTTATCCTAGTTAACTGAGGACAAGGAATTGTCCTCACGGAATACTACCAGCACTCTCAAACCACCCCTCCTCAATGAAGGTGGTCTCGTGGAACATAGGAGGCTTCAACTCAAAGGGTAATTTGAGGTACTTAAAGGAACAAATTCCACAGGATAAACCAGACATCTTAGTCATGTAGGAAACTAAGGTAACACAGGATAAACTTAGTGAAATCACAAGTAGAAGTTGGCTTACGACTAAGTGTATGGCACTGGATCTAAGGGTAATGCAGGAGGCTTGGGAATGCTTTGGGACTCCAGATATATCTCTTTTGGGAACTAGATTTCCTACCCAAATACACTTTCAGGTCAATTTGAATGTATTGGCTTCGTGGAGAAGGTTTGATTAACAAGGGTTTATGGTCCTACTCTATTAGGGACAAAAGCCACCTTTCTTAGTAGTTTCGACAACTGAAGGAGATTTTGGGCAAAACCAGCTGGATTATAGTAGGGGACCTCAATTTGATCAAGGATTTGGGTGAGAAGAAAGGAGAAGTTGGGTGGATGAATCTGATCTCCATTTCCTTTCAGTATACTATTCAAGGTCTTGGAGTAGAAGATATTGATTTTATTAATGGTTCTTTCACATGGAATAATCAACAGGGAAGTAAGCACTAGAGCACCATTATTTTGGATCATTCTTTATTTCAAATAAAACCCTACAACGGGAATTGTTTCTTTAAGCTTTGATCCTGCCCTCCATGGGATCAGATCATTGGCCCATTTTCTTGCAAATTGACCTAAGGATGGCACTGAGGAACCACCCAGGCACCGACCTTTTCGTTTCAAATCTTTATGGCTTGAAAAAACAAATTTCATTTCTAAGTTAGAAGAATGGTGGAAGGATATTAGTGTGTTTGGGTGCAATCAAATGGAGACTTTCTAGTTGAAGTTGAAGGCACTAAGAGGAAGGATTAAAAAATGGACTCGGTCATATTTTAGTAAAATTCATTATGAAAAGTGAAAGTTGGAGGAATAAATGTGGTCAATCTAGTAGCAGATAATTTTAGAAGGTAGGACTAAAACCCTCATTGTTCAGGAGGGTGAGGTACTCAATGACCTGGAGAAATGAAGAAAACAAGAATAAATTCTTTAGAGGAACAAATCAAGAGTTCAATGGGTCAAAGAAGGTGAGCGTAACATGAAATTATTTCATAGGACTATGTTAAAAAATAGACAGTTTCATAGGATTTTCTCCCTCAATGGATCGGACGGTCGATGGCTTTTTCAACATGAGGATATTTCTGAGTTGATCACCTATTTCTATACTCTTTTCATAGAGCTCTAAGAATATGAGTGTGAGTCCATCTTAAGAATCAAGCAATGTATTCCCCAGTTAATCTAGGAAGATCAAAATGAGGATCATGTGGGAGATCTCCTACGTGGAGGTTGAAGAGGTCATCTGTGCATTCCCCTTAAAGAAAGCCCCAAGCTTGGATGGATTCACCTATGAATTCTTCAAAGTGGGCTAGCACTTCGAAGGTACTGAAATCCATAAGTTGGTATAGGATACTCGTCGTTCCCAAAGAATATGGTTGGGCCTGGATGCAACATTTCTCACACTTATCCCTAAGAAAGGATTTGCACTAGATCTGAAGGGGTTTTGAACAATTTTCCTATGGAATGTTCTTTACAAAATTATTTCAGGAATTTTAGTCAGGGGACACAAAACCCTACTGAAAATGATTATCAATCCAGAACAGTCGGGCATTGTAGAGGGTTGGAAAATTATGGATGGTATCATTGTGGCTCATGAGGTAGTTCACTCTTTATCCTAATACAAATCTCTAGGTATGCTCATTAAACTTTACCTCTCTAAGGCTTATGATCACTTGAATTGGAACTATATCATGTCTATTTTAGATGCATTTGGATTCCCTCCCTCATGGATTAGATGGATCAAACCAATTATTTAAACTCCTTTCTATTCTATTGTAGTCAATGGTGCGTCTTCTCGCACCTTCCAAGTTTCCATGGGTCTGAGACAATGGAGAACATGACAATTGCGATGGGGCCATCTTTCGAAAGGTATGTTCTCTCTAAGAGAAGATTATTCTATTATGTTTTCCTCTACGGACACGAATCCTAATCCTTTATGGAAAAGCATCTGGTATCCCAGACTATGGCCAAAAGTATTTTTTCTTTCTCTGGTTAATTAGGCATGGAGAACTTCTTATGTGGGACATGTTTCTTTGTCATATGCTAATCACAGTAGTCAAGGTTGAGACTACTTGCGTTCTGCTGTTGATGTACTTCTTTTTTGATGAATGAAAAAATCTTTGACTTACAAAAAAAATCTTTGAAAAATTTTGTTTCGGTGAACCCTTCATCCATCATAATGAACAAGGAACATAAGTCAAGAAAATAAGACCAAACTTTAAAGTACAGTAGTGCCGAGCCAGACGTTAGGGGGTAAATGTTGGAACATTTTGAAATTAAAAAAAGATAAGTTAATAATCACACTAATTATAACTATTAGTATAAGACCAAAGTCTTAACATAAAGACCACCAAGATAATTACATAGGATGCGGCCTTATTAGTTTAATATTAAATATCTAGTAAGGCTAACTAATACTATTAATAATAGTTAATTTATTATTTATAAATAATTATATTTGAGAAAAAGTTTCAGATAAAATTATGTGGAGTATTTTTATATCTCTATTTAGGAAATGGAGAATTATGACTAAAATTATATAATCACAAAACAGGATTGTGAAATCTTTTATAGATAGAAATTACAAGCTTAACGGACTTTACAACATTGAACCAGTGGAAAATGATCTCATCATAAAGTAATTATTAACCTAAATACCACATGGAAAATAACTAGGATATAAATATTCAAGAAAATTTATGCAGTGTAAATGTCTAATTTAATATATCTAAATTTTAAATCCAAGTGAACTTTTAAGGGACTTTACAACATTGAAGGAGTGGAAAATGATCTCATAAAATAATTATTAACTTCAATAACGCATGGAAAATAACTAAGATATACATATTCAAAAAAAATTATAGAGTATAAATGCCTGATTTAATATATCTAGTTCCACACCAGTGAGAATGCCAACAGAGAATAAATAGCAGATAATGCAATTTCCACCACCAACTCATAATGTTTCCATTTCAAAATGGAAAGCAACGACAATTCATAATTTAAGCAAAACAAGTAAAAGCTATTTATGATGCTAAATATAAAACAGCGTATGAGTACTCAGATCTCCAAGGACGTTACAGCGTATGCAGGTGAATAAGGAGCAAACTCTTGGTGTTCAACTTCACTCCACTTCCCAGTTGACGGCTGAAAGAAATAGGAGATCGGATTTCCTTCCTCTGTAAGACCATTCACAAAAATCCGGTCCCGCCACGGTGCAGCACAGAAAACTAAGGTTATAACCCCCGGAACAGAGGTTACAGGCGTCCAAACGTTTTTCTGGGCATCATACTCCATCACTTCTTTTGACAGGATCAAGTACAGTGTCCCACGTGTACACACAAAATAGAACTCCACCGTAATATTCGTCGGAAAGATCCACATGTTTTCCAGCGTATTCCAACTGCCGGTCTCCTCATCAAAAGCTTCCGTGCTACCTTCAAACACTCCACCGTCAAATATTGCAGTGATTACAATGAATTTCCCCTCAAGGTAAGCACCCACAGCACTGGTGTGGTCTTGGGTCATGGGAGGCAACACTTCCCATCTGTCTTCTTCCACATCGTATGCTTCCGCAGTCGCTAGAGAGTTCCCGTGCTCATCTTGGCCACCAGCCATGTAGATAAGTCCTTTCGAAGAAGAAACTGCACAAGCGAAAAAAATTCGACCGGTGGACATGTCGGCTCCGCGGTGCCATTCTTTAGACACAAAATCATAGATGAAGACAACAATCTTCAAGCCCCTCGGCCAATTCTCAATTTCATTAAAACTTTCTCCAAACAAGAAAAGCTTTCCATTCAGAGAAAAGAACCTCCAATAAGTTAGAAATGGAGGAGGATCGTAAGGAATAGGGGCTGTCCTTTCCGAGGTCTTCTCCACAGGATCGTATATTGTTATTCCATAAACAAAGAGACTGGGAATGTCTTGAATAAGACATATCAAATGTTGGCTCGTGCCATAGGTCTTTCTGTCCTCATAGAACCGGGGACTACACATCATTTCCTTCCAGCTTCTGCACACATCCTTCAACTCATCGTGTGATATGTAAGGAGCGCGCAACAACACTTGCCGTTGGACATCAGTAGGAATATTCATAAAATCTTCCATTATTGGCAATGATGAGAGATTCGGTAAATGAATGTTGCTTAGAAATTGAGTGTTACCTCAGAAATCCCCTTTTGTCTCTTGCATGCGTATTTTGAGATACAATTCTTTCTATTAACACGCTTTTGTCTCTTGGTTGCTTATATTGAGTTATAATTCTTTCTATTAATACATTAAGTAGTTGACGGTGAGGTGAATTATTGGCCGACTTTAATGGATGAATACCATTTTCATTTTTCCATAAAACTTAGAAATATCCATCCATATTAATTTGCTTATAATTCATAATTAAAATAATCATATTTCTATGTATGAGTATTTATGATGAATATTAAATTTTCAAATTTTAAAAATTATTAATTGTAATTTGGTTACTAAAAAAAGAAGTTGTGCTATATGTTTTGAGATATAAATTATGTAAAATATTTTCAAATTATTTAACATTTTGAGTGGATGTTATATTTATTATTTGGCATAATATAAGTTAAAGTAATATAAATTACAAATATAAAAAGTAAGGAAGCAAAACCAGAGAGAGGAGAAAAAAGATCAACAAGGCATCATCAATATTTTGAAATTGACATTTAACATGGATTTAACTAAATTTATTCGTTTTCAGCCTTTTTAATATCACAAATACTATAAATTCTATTAAACCTAGTCTTTTTATGATTTGAAATCTCCAATACCGGGTTTCACTATGAATTAGGTGATCTTATTTTAATAATTTAGTTTTTGTTCTTTATGTTAGTTCTCTGTGTAATGTAAGCAACAATTTCATATTAACTATTAAAAAAGGTACATTCTTGTGACTATTGGCCAATCATTAGGAAAACTGCAACAATAACATACCACAAGCATAGAGTTTTTGTCCATATTACTATATTGATATCGTAATGAAATAATATAGCAAAAACATTCTAATGTAAAGTTACTGTATAATCTATACCTATAATTAACATGAGAATGATATTTTTTCTAGTTAAGATAAACAAATATTATCAACCTAAACATATATGAAGGAGAGTCCGTAGGTATTTCTTATGGATTCTCATTCTCCTCTACTAAAGTTGGGAATACCACGTCAACAATCTTCTCAACTAGAGAGGCACTTTGTTATTTAATTTCCTTATTTATAGCTAGATGACATCAACACGTATGAATATTTCTTATTCAACTTCACTTCTCTCCAAAAGCACCTTACCCACATTGGCTTCATATGCTATTAGAGGCTGACACTATGAACATATATCGTATGATTGACGTAGATATTTGTTGTATCTGAAACCCAATCTCTCACATCCTCCTGAATCTCTTCATCTTGGAGAAAATTTCTCTCCATCTCGTTTGGTTTAGTAATATTTATTTTGTTCTTATGCATTTTGCTTAACGCTAATCCATGGTTTCGCATGACTTCCATGATGACCTCAATGACATCGGCTTCTTCCGGGATGAGCATCCTAAATGCTAAATAAGATCCATCGAACTTTTGGGAAAAAATTAACCCTCAGTTTACTC
Organism: Pinus taeda; assembly: GCA_000404065.3. Lineage (NCBI taxonomy): Eukaryota > Viridiplantae > Streptophyta > Pinopsida > Pinales > Pinaceae > Pinus > Pinus taeda. Next base: position 8,299 of record APFE031011210.1, read on the forward strand.
GAACATATAAGATTCAAATGGAGGGGACAAGGCATGAAAACGTATTTGATAAACAAATTGATGGGGGAAGTACATGCAAGGGAAAATATTACCTCTTGCAAACAAAAATTAAAACATCCAAAAGCAAAACTACTTAAAAAAATACAAGAAATGGCCAATGTAACCAATATACCTTTGTTATAGAAGGCATGGGATGGTGAGGTGAGGTGCTAAGCCGAAATGTGCATCCACATCCATGTATCTTATGGTTCAACAAGGTAGCGAGGGTTGCTTTCCACAATGAGTAGAATTAGGAGTTAATAGCATCTGTAGAGAGACAAAGCCTCCATGTCTCCCTATTATTATCTTCACGTGTTATGGGGATTGTGGTTTAAGGCCATCTATCCATACCTAGAGAGGGTTGTGGAGGACTACCAATAGTGTTATACCACCAATACATGTGTCATTGAAATATAACACCCCAAACCCATTAGAAATAGATGAAGAAATATGCAATGCAACATAGGATAAGTCGACAGATCAAACTACGCAAATGTCCATGATCATTAGAAAACCGTGAAATCATTTACAATATAACTTAGCTGAGCCTAATAAGCATGCATAAAAGACTATACCAATGAATTGTAACACAAAGATACATCGCCAATATTTGGGATATGTATTTCGCTTCACCATGAGAATAACACACATTTGTTTGATTATTAAAAACAAAATATAACATTATCCCCATGCCAAAAAATGTTGATAGACACATTGTTATAACACATAACAACATCAATTCCATTCACAATGTAACATTTTCATATATAGGTGGATATACATTATACTTATATGATAATCTTAATGGTTGGCAACCAAGGGAGGGCTTCTACCCTCCACCCAACTGTAGGCCAATTGCACTACAATGTTCCTTTAGTCATAAAAAAAAATAGAGTGTATCCACTGCAAACTAGGGATCCAAAAAACACATAAATTATACTTGCTCAACCTAACAGGGCTCCAAAATACTCTACATATCTACCTATTTCTTCCTTTGACTATGATGCACCTTGTGCCTCTAGTCTAGCATCAACCTCGTCCAGTGCTTTTCCTTCACTCTCTAAGATTTAATGGCAAACCCTTGTATGTGTATCCCAACATACAAGAACCCAAAACCCACAACTCTATTTCGGATTTCCTACTCAAGCAATTGACGGTTATTTCGTGGGATATTGCTTCTCTTTTCCATAGTTTGTAGTGCACTCTCTCTATGTTGTTGTGTGAAGAACACCCTAATCATTATCCATTATTTATTGAATGTTTTCTCCCACCGACCCCTTTGCAAGGCCCTTGCATTTTGTCTGCACAATGCAACCAATGACGTATGATAATGGGGTGATGGGCTTGTCATCCATTTAGGAATCCCGTACACAATCTCCCTTCCTGATGTGCATGCCATTAAAATTCAATCATAGGGTTGGTGGCCATTAATGGATAGCCTTGACTTGTCAACTTTCTATGCAACCCCTCCTCAAAACCCTATATCCATGCTCACTCCTCTTAGTGATTCATTGTGTTTAAATTTCCACAATTAATTACATGAATTACAATTCATAATAAAAATCACGAAATTGATTACAGTGTTGAAAAGTGTAACTAGGTTCGGTCTTCAAGATCACATGTAATTATGATTTTATTTAAAATATGTAAAGAAGGAAAATAAAATTATTTTGGTGCTTGACTAATGGGTTTCATGAGCAAGAGATTTTACTTTTAGTTAAGTCTCCCATTGAGAGCATTTAGGGATTTTTTTCATCTAGTCATGTATTCAGAGGCATGTTACACATTGTAAAATTCAATTTTGTTTTTGTATGTAACCCTCCAAGACCTTTTCACCAGTCCTCACTCAATTCAGCCTCTAATGAAAGGGAAAATTATAGAAAGATAAATTTTGCCTACTCCAGTGATCATGTCAGCCTAATATTCATGGAAAAACAACTATATATAACAGTTGTTGACCTCATTTGGAGGAAAAAAATTTGGTAAAGAAATTATGGGATAATCAATTGTGAAATTCATCCTAGAAGGAGCCTTAACATCAATTAAGGAAGAAGACAAGATAGCGAAGGAAGTGACATAATTGTGGGAATTTTGTGGGCTAATCTACCCTCACACTTGTGAACATTACATATATAAATCACGCTAAAGGTTGCAATAATATAAGGGTCATCCAGATTGGGTGAAGACTTCACTGAAGGAAGCTGAGTAGAAGAGAAAGAAATCTCCCTCCAAAAGTAGACCATTCAAGGATCAAACAATTGATCTATGGTTTCTGTTTTGAAGCAAAATGTTGCAGACCTAGAAGAAGGGGCCAAAATTCTAAAGGAATCCAAGAAGAAGAGGAAGAAGTAGAGATTTTAGCTAAGGGTAAAGAGGAGTTGTCTGATTTGGCCTGGGAAAGGCTCTAGTTTCAAGGGTCTTTGTCATGGTCTTCGTATTCATACATTTAAGGTTATATAAGAAGAATTTGTTTGGGTTTTCCTTACAGAGACTGAGAGGTTTTTCCCATGGCTAACAACCTATATATTGTGTCTCTTGTCTATTTATTATTCATGAATTTATAATTGTATTTATGAAAATAACACAATAACAACATAAAAAATAGAATGTCATAACCAAGAAGTGAAAGGACTCTCTCAGGAAATTATCAAAGTAGAGAAATCACCTAACTATTGATGCCCTAAATTTCACAACATGGTATGAGAGCTAAGGTGAAAAAGTCAAGAAGAGGCATCTAATCAAACAGAGGCTTCAAAGTTTTTTGAAGGATATCAAAGCACAATTTCAAGATATACATCATAACATAGATCAAGGAAATCTACTTCAGAAAAAGTCTTGGGATAGTAATCAATGAGGAAGAAAAAAAATACCAAAAACCCTAGAACAATTTCCGAGATCATCTCTCAACCATCACCTAAGGAGTGGAAGCTTTTTCAAAAGACCTAAGAAGGCTAGATCAAATAAGATTGTCATCGTCTTTGAATGGGTTTTGGAAGGAATCTCTCTGTCATTAAAGCACAACTTTAATCTTTGAAGAAATCCATCGAAGTGTTCTCTCTCCAAAGTGGATCAAGGAACACTCTTGTAGAAAGAATCTATCAAGAAGTAGTCTTCTGCTATCTAAATCGAGGGATTTCCTTCTAGGGCAAAAAACACTAAAGTAAACATAACTTCTACTGTCATAACACCCTACTAATGAATGGCTCAGACTAAATTACAATATTTTGCAAGGTAATTTTTCATCTATTTCTAGCTTCGGGGGTGTTTCCTCTATGACGATGATTAAATGAGCGATGTTTTCACCTCGTTAGGAACTGGGGTCCAACATGGTGATACCTATGAATAAACAAGATTATAAGGCTCCACACCCAAGACAAATCCAACAAAAAACCTGCGAGTTATGATCCCTAATCACCACTTGGAACAATATCGGAAATTTATGAAAGATCATGTAATAATCTATAAATTTACAAGAATTTGGCCCAAAGAATTAGATATTCTCCACTGGATCCAGCTCGAATGGCAGCAAAAAGCTCAATTTGACCTACACCTCCAAGTAAAAGGCTTCTTCACAGTGATCTTTTAGTATCTAGAAGTCCACAAGAAAATTTTGGATAATGGGTCATATTTCATGAACAACATAGGGTTATTCATTAGGCACTAGGAACCCTGTTACAATCTAGAGAAGGAACAATTCTTAGCTATACCCATCTGGATCTAAATTTACTCTCTATTAGAGGATTTTTGGGAGATGGACATCCTAGAATTGATTTGCAATTCCATATGAAACTTTGTTCAAGTCTCAAAGATCACTAGATGTTGACGGTTCTCTTCCTATGCCAGGATTTCTGTTTACGTGAACATCTCACAACCCCTCCTAGATTCAATGCAAATTGAGTATAAGGATGAATTCTTGTCTCAACCACTGGACTATGAGCGTAAAATTTGTCATAAATATGGATACTTGTTTTGCAACTTCCCTCAACGGTCGTAAGAGACAACTAATCCGGTTGATCCCTCCTTTGATGGCTTCTTGGAAGTTCTTTGGAAACACCCTCCAACCATCAAAGGTCCCCCTTGTTAGGCTCCACTGCCCCCTACTCTGATAGCCCCAAGCTCTCCTTGTGGGAACTGCTTTTCTCTCCTCATGGATCTAGGTGAAATGATCAACCAAAAGCACCTGTAGCTATGTCTCCATCTCAAGCAACGCAAGAGGTGGAGGCGGGTCTTGAAAATCCTAAAAACAAACAACCAAGCAAATGAAAAACACCAGAAGAAAAATCCACATGCAAGGAAATCAAGCAATTTCTTTCCCAAGTCCAAAAAACCCTTGAGAATGAGGACAAAATGGATCAACTCAACTCCAATGAAAGTTTTATGGTAGCTTTCCTGTGAAACTAGGCAAAAGATGGATGGGCAGAAATACATCAATATTTGATAGATCAATTCCATATGATCTATAAAGATTGGGAACAACGTCAAGCCTCTACAGAATCCCCTTCCCAAATGGATTTGGCTATATGAGAAGAAAAACTGCCCACCAGGCAAGGTTAATCCAACTCGAGATCCAGGAAGAAAGGTAGAGGACCCAACAGTGAAGTGATCAAAGTAATAGGGTTTATCCTAGTTAACTGATGACAAGCAATTGTCCTTATGGAATACTGCCAACACTCTCAAACCACCCCTCCTCAATGAAGGTGGTCTCATGGAACATAAGAGGCCTCAACTCAAAGGGTAATTTGAGGTAATTAAAGGAACAAATTCAATAGGATAAACTAGACATCTTAGTCATGTGGGAAACTAAGGTAACACAGGATAAACTTAGTGAAATCAAAAGCACTGGATCCAAGGGGTAATCTAGGGGGCTTGGGAATCCTTTGGGACTCCAAATATATCTCTTTTGGTAACTAGATTGCCTACCCAAATACCCTTTCAAGTCAATTTGAATGTATTGGTTCTGTGGAAAAGGTTTGATTAACAGGGGTTTATGGTCCTACTCTATTAGGGACAAAGGCCACCTTTCTTAGTAGTTTCGACAACTGAAGGAGATTTTGGGAAAAAACTGTTGGATTCTGGTAGGGGACCTCAATTTGATCAAGGATTTGGGTGAGAAGAAAGGAGGAGTCAAGTGGATGAATCTGATCTCCATTTCCTTTCAGTATACTATTCAAGATCTTGGAGTAGAAGACATTGATTTTATTAATGGTTCTTTCATATGGAATAATCGACAGGGAAGTAAGCACTAGAGCGCCTCTCGTTTGGATCATTCTTTATTTCAAATAAACCCTACAACAGGAATTGTTTCTTTAAGTTTTGATCCTCCCCTACATGGGATCAGGTCATTGGCCCATTTTCTTGGAAATTGACCCGAGGATGGCACTGAGGAACCAACCTTTTCATTTCAAATTTTTGTGGCTTGAAAAACCAAATTTCATTTCTAAGCTAGAAGTCTGGTGGAAGGGTATTAGTGTGTTTGGGAGCAATCAAATGGAGACTTTCTAGTTGAAGTTGAAGGCACTAAAAGGAAGGATTAAAGAATCGACTCGGTCATATTTCAGTAAAATTCATTATGAAAAGTGAAACCTGGAGGAAGAAATGTGGTCAATCTAGTAGTGGATAATTTTAGAAGGTAGGATTGAAACCCTCATTGTTCAGGAGGGTGAGTTCCTCAATGACCTGGAGAAATGAAGAAAACAAGAATAAATTCTTTGGAGGAACAAATCAAGAGTTCAATGGGTCAAAGAAGGTGAGCGTAACATGAAATTATTTCATAGGACTATGTTAAAACATAAACAGTTTCATAGGATTTTCTCCCTCAATCGATCGAACGGTCGATGGCTTTTTCAACATGAGGATACCTCTGAGGAGTTGATCACCTATTTCTAGACTTTGTTCATAGAGCCCTAAGAGGATGAGAGTGAGTCCAACTCGAGAATCAAACAATGTATTCCCCAGATTGGGTGAAGACTTCACTGAAGGAAGCCGAGTAGAAGAGAAAGAAATCTCCCTCCAAAAGTAGACCATTCAAGGATCAAACAAATTATCTATGGTTTCTGTTTTGAAGCAAAATGTTGCAAACCTATAAGAAGGGGCCAAAATTCTAAATGAATCCAAGAAGAAGAGGAAGAAGTAGAGCTTTTAGCTAAGGGTAAAGAGGAGTTGTCTGATTTGGCCTGGGAAGGGCTCTAGTTTCAAGGGTCTTTGTCATGGTCTTCGTATTCATACATTTAACGTTCTATAAGAAGAATTTGTTTGGGTTTTCCTTACAGAGACTGAGAGGTTTTTCCCATGGCTAACAACCTATATATTGTGTCTCTTGTCTCTTTATTATTCATGAATTTATAATTGTATTTATGAAAATAACACAATAACAACATAAGAAATAGAATGTCATAACCAAGAAGTGAAAGGACTCTCTCAGGAAATTATCAAAGTAGAGAAAACACTTAACTATTGATGCCCTAAATTTATCAACATGGTATGAGAGCTAAGGTGAAAAAGTCAAGAAGAGGCATCTAATCAAACAGAGGCATCAAAGTTTTTCGAAGGATATCAAAGCACAATTTCAAGATATACATCATAATATAGATCAAGGAAATCTACTTCAGAAAAAGTCTTGGGATAGTAATCAATGAGGAAGAAAAAAAATACCAAAAACCCTAGAACAATTTCCGAGATCATCTCTCAACCATCACCTAAGGAGTGGAAGCTTTTTCAAAAGACCTAAGAAGGCTAGATCAAATAAAATTGTCATCGTCTTTGAATGGGTTTTGGAAGGAATCTCTCTGTCATTAAAGCACAACTTTAATCTTTGAAGAAATCCATCGAAGTGTTCTCTCTCCAAAGTGGATCAAGGAATACTCTTGTAGAAAAAATCTATCAAGAAGTAGTCTTCTGCTATCTAAATCGAGGGATTTCCTTCTAGGGCAAAAAACACTAAAGTAAACATAACTTCTACTGTCATAACACCCTGCTAATGAATGGCTCAGACTAAATTACAATATTTTGCAAGGTAATTTTTCATCTATTTTTAGCTTCGGGGGTGTTTCCTCTATGACGACGATTAAATGAGCGATGTTGTCGCCTCGTTAGGAACTGGGGTCCAACATGGTGATACCTATGAATAAACAAGATTATAAGGCTCCACACCCAAGACAAATCCAACAAAAAACCTGCGAGTTATGATCCGTAATCACCACTTGGAACAATCTCAGAAATTTATGAAATATCATGTAATAATCTATAAATTTACAAGAATTTGGCCCAAAGAATTAGATATTCTCCACTGGATCTAGCTCGAATAGCAGCAAAAAGATCAATTTGACCTACACCGCCAAGTAAAAGGCTTCTTCACAGTGATCTTCTAGTATCTAGAAGTCCGCAAGAAAATTTTGGATAATGGGTCATATTTCATGAACAACACAGGGTTATTCATTAGGCACTAGGAACCCTGTTACAATCTAGAGAAGGAACAATTCTTAGCTATACCCATCTGGATCTAAATTTACTCTCTACTAGAGGATTTTTGGGAGATGGACATCTGGAATTGATTTGCAATTCCATATGAAACTTTGTTCAAGTCTCAAAGATCACTAGATGTTGATGGTTCTCTTCCTATGCCAGGATTTCTGTTTACGTGAACATCTCACAACCCCTCCTAGATTCAATGCAAATTGAGTATAAGGATGAATTCTTGTCTCAACGACTGGGCTATGAGCGTAAAATTTGTCATAAATATGGATACTTGTTTTGCAACTTCCCTCAATGGTCGTAAGAGACAACTACTCTAGTTGATCCCTCCTTTGGTGGCTTCTTGGAAGTTCTTTCGAAACACCCTCCAACCATCAAAGGTCCCCCTTGTCAGGCTCCACTGCCCCCTATTCTGATAGCCCCAAGCTCTCCTTGTGGGAACTGCCTTTCTCTCCTCATGGATCTAGGTGAAAAGATCAACCAAAAGCACCTGTAGCTATGTCTCCATCTTAAGCAACCTAAGAGGTGGAGGCGGGTCTTGAAAATCCTAAAAACAAATAACCAAGAAAATGAAAAACACCAGAAGAGCTATCCACATGCAAGGAAATCAATCAATTTCTTTCCCAAGTCCAAAAAACCCTTGAGAATGAGGACAAAATGGATCAACTCAACTCCAATGAAAGTTTTATGGTAGCTTTCCTGTGAAACTAGGCAAAAGATGGATGGGAAGAAATCCATCAATATTTGATAGATCAATTCCATATGATCTATAAAGATTGGGAACAACGTCAAGCCTCTACAGAATCCCCTTCCCAAATGGATTTGGCTATATGAGAAGAAAAACTGCCCACCAGGCAAGGTTAATCCAACTCGAGATCCAGGAAGAAAGGTAGAGGAGCCAACAGTGAAGTGATCAAAGTAACAGGGTTTATCCTAGTTAACTGATGACAAGCAATTGTCCTCACGGAATACTGCCAGCACTCTCAAACCACCCCTCCTCAATGAAGGTGGTCTCGTGGAACATAAGAGGCCTCAACTCAAAGGGTAATTTGAGGTAATTAAAGGAACAAATTCAATAGGATAAACCAGACATCTTAGTCATGTGGGAAACTAAGGTAACACAGGATAAACTTAGTGAAATCAAAAGCACTGGATCCAAGGGGTAATGTAGGGGGCTTGGGAATCCTTTGGGACTCCAAATATATCTCTTTTGGTAACTAGATTTCCTACCCAAATACCCTTTCAAGTCAATTTGAAAGTATTGGTTCTGTGGAAAAGGTTTGATTAACAGGGGTTTATGGTCCTACTCTATCAGGGACAAAGGCCACCTTTCTTAGTAGTTTCGAAAACTGAAGGAGATTTTGGGAAAAAACAGTTGGATTCTGGTAGGGGACCTCAATTTGATCAAGGATTTGGGTGAGAAGAAAGGAGGAGTAAAGTGAATGAATCTGATCTCCATTTCCTTTCAGTATACAATTCAAGATCTTGGAGTAGAAGACATTGATTTTATTAATGGTTCTTTCATATGGAATAATCGACAGGGAAGTAAGTACTAGAGCGCCTCTCGTTTGGATCATTCTTTATTTCAAATAAAACCCTACAACAGGAATTGTTTCTTTAAGTTTTGATCCTCCCCTACATGGGATCAGATCATTGGCCCATTTTCTTGGAAATTTACCTGAGGATGGCACTGAGGAACCAAAGAGGAACCAACCTTTTCGTTTCAAATTTTTATGGCTTGAAAAACCAAATTTCATTTCTAAGCTAGAAGACTGGTGGAAGGGTATTAGTGTGTTTGGGAGCAATCAAATGGAGACTTTCTAGTTGAAGTTGAAGGCACTAAAAGGAAGGATTAAAGAATCGACTCGGTCATATTTCAGTAAAATTCATTATGAAAAGTGAAACCTGGAGGAAGAAATGTGGTCAATCTAGTAGTGGATAATTTTAGAAGGTGGGACTGAAACCCTCATTGTTCAGGAGGGTGAGTTCCTCAATGACTTGGAGAAATGAAGAAAACAAGAATAAATTCTTTGGAGGAACAAATCAAGAGTTCAATGGGTCAAAGAAGGTGAGTGTAACATGAAATTATTTCACAGGACTATATTAAAACATAAACAGTTTCATAGGATTTTCTCCCTCAATGGATCGAACGGTCGGTGGCCTTTTCAACACGAGGATACTTCTGAGGAGTTGATCACCTATTTCTAGACTTTGTTCATAGAGCCCTAAGAGGATAAGAGTGAGTCCAACTCGAGAATCAAGCAATGTATTCCCCAATTAATCTAGGAAGATCAAAATGAGGATCTCATGTGGGAGATCTCCTATGTGGAGGTTGAAGAGGTTGTTTATGCATTCCCCTTAAACAGAGCTCCAAGCCTAGATGGATTCACCTATGAATTCTTCAATGTGGGCTAGCACTTTGAAGGTACTGAAATCCATAAGTTGGCATAGGATACTCGTCATTCCCAAAAAATATGGTCGAGCCTGAATGCAACATTTCTCACGCTTATCCCTATGAAAGGATCTGCACTGGATCTAAATGGGTTTTGAACAATTTTCCTGTGCAATGTTCTTTACAAAATTATTTTAGGAATTTTAGTCATGGGACACAAACCCCTACTGAAAATGATTATCAATCCATAACAGTCGGGCATTGTGAAGGGTTGGCAAATTATGGATGGTATTATTGTGGTTCATGAGGTAGTTTACTATTTATCCTAATCCAAATATCTAGGTATGCTCATTAAAATTTACCTCTCTAAGGCTTATGATCACTTGAATTGGAACTATATCATGTCTATTCTAGATGCATTTGGATTCTCTCCCTCCTGGATCAGATAGATCAAACCAATTATTTAAACTCCTTTCTATTCTATCGTAGTCAATGGTGCGTCTTCTCACACCTTCCAAGTTTCCAGGGGTTTGAGATAATGGAGAACATGACAACTTCAATGCGGCCATCTTCCAAAAGGTATGTTCTCTCTCAAAAAAGATAATTCTATTATGTTTTCCTCTACAGACACAAATCCTGATCCTTTATGGAAAAGCATATGGTATCCCAAACTATGGCCAAAAGTATTTTTTTGTTTCTCTGGTTAATTAAGCATGGAGAACTTCTTACGTGGGACATGTTTCTTTGTCATATGCTAATCGCAGTAGTCAAGGTTGAGACTACCTGCATTTTGCTGTTGATGTACTTCTTTTTTGATGAATGAATAGAACTTTGACTTACAAAAAAAAAATCTTTGAAAAAATTGTTTCGGTGAACCCTTCATCCATCATAAGGAACAAGAAACATAAGTCAAGAAAATAAGACCAAACTTTTTAAAATACAGTAGTGTCAAGCCAGATGTTAGGGAGTAAATGTTGGAACATTTTGAAATTAAAAAAAGATAAGGAATAACATAGAATAATTTTATATATTTATTATTAATAATCACATTAATTATAGCTATTAGAATAAAACCAAAATCTTAGCATAAAGACCACCAAGATAACTACATAGGATGCGGCCTTATTAGTTTAATATTAAATATCTAATAAGGCTAACTAATACTATTAATAATAGTTAATTTACTATTAAAAATAATTATATTTGAGAGATTTTTCAGATAAAATTATATGGAGTATTTTTATATATATTAAGTATTTTTATATCGCTATGTAGGAACCTGAGAATTATGATTAAAATTGTATAATCACACAAGAGGATTGTAAACTCTTTTATGGATAGAAATTACAACATTATGTAAGACACTTTACAACATTGAACCGGTGGAAAATGATGTCATAAAGTAATTATTAACATAAATAACGCATGGAAAATAACTAGGATATACATATTCAAAAAAATTTATAGAGTGTAAATGCCTGATTTAATGTATCTAAATTTTAAATCCAAGTGAACTTTCCCCACAAGTGAGAATGTCGACGGAGAATAAATAGCAGATAATGCAATTTCAAGCACTATCTCATAATGTTTCCATTTCAAAATGTAAAGCAACCACAATTCATCATTAAAGCAAAACAGGTAAAAGTTATTTATGATGCTAAATATAAAACAACGTATGAATATTCAGATCTCCAAGGACGTTACAGCGTATGCAGTTGAATATTCAGATCTCTAAGGATGCTACAACGTATGCAGTTGAATAAGGAGCAAACTCTTGGTGTTCAATTGCACTCCACTTCCCAGTTGACAGCTGAAAGAAATAGGAGATCGGATTTCCTTCCTCTGTAACACCATTCAAAAAAATC
>APFE031011212.1:0-17153 GCA_000404065.3 Pinus taeda
GGCGAATCGTTTTTTGGAAAAATCATGGAAAATTAGCCCATTGGGCGAACATTAGCCCCTAAAATTTTCCATGATTGAAACCTAAATAAAAAAGTGTAAAAAATATATTGAAATCTAAATGAAAATATGCTATATATATTATTGAATACATAAAAATGAAAGAAATAGATAAACGTACTAGCTCTCTTTGGTCACTGATAGTAACTTTGAAGAAATATTAATTGTTGATAGTAGAAAGCACAAAACAAAAAAAACTTAAACTAACCTATATTACCTAAAGTATGTCTCGTGTAAAATATAATATCCAATAAAAAAACTGATTTTCAATTGAAAAATAAATAAAATTTAAAGAGATTAATTTGATTATATTGATATCAACGCTAAATAAAGAGTGTCAACTATATTGAATGAATTACAATACAACACATTGTCAATTACATTGAATGCGTTAAGACACAAATAGAAAAATATAACAGCTAGAAATAGAAAAATGTAACGAGATATCTCTATATGAAATAGTTAACCATATAATATCAATTGTATTGCTAACAGCTAGAAGAAGTGGACCAGAAAAGGTGTGGGTCAAGATTACAGAAAAGGCGTGGGCCAACATTACAGAATGTACTATTTACAAAAAATTAAAATTCAAGCCTGAAAATTCTAAATTTGAACGGATGCGGATACATGACGTGGTTCTGTAGAGAATTTCTTGGAAAGAATTTCTTGAAAAGAAAAGCCAACTGTTTGTACAAAAATTTCAAGAAAAGCATCTCACGATTTTTGAGGTAAACCTTGCTTTAACGGATCACAACTTTTTTGACCTACGAGTGATGTCCTTGCTTTAACGGATCACAGTTTTTTTGACGTACGAGCGATGGCCGAGAATCTTTATGTTTTATTGAAATATATTATGTTCTTGTGGGGTACATTTATATGGGAACGAATACAGATGATAAATAGAACAATGGCATGGAATCCGGATTCGCAACCACTGTCTCAAATCCGCCGCTCACAAACACTCCTATATGACTCGTAGCTTATCTATCTGAGGGATCTGACTCTCCATCACACGTAAATGATTCTGGTATACCTGAGAGAGAAATTGATTTAATTTTGGAAATTTCATTAACATAGCTCGATTTCTGTAAATTGAATTAAAGTGTTTTTCTGTGTCTAGTTGTTTTCTTGGGTTTTTTTAATAAGATCGTCTGCATAGATCACCAATCATTCCAAAGAAATCTAAATCGAGATCAAGGCAATGTGTTTAATGATTAGGCTTCTCATGCATATGAAACTTTTGGTTGAGTTTCATTTCTGACCCTGAATTCTTTCTTCACAGCCGCAGTTCATCATTAAAAGACAGCATGGAGCAGAAGGTGAAGTACAAAAAAAGCTGGATCAAGTCACAACCTCAATGAGAATTGGGTATGGGATGTTACACCATACTGATTCCTGAATCTTTTCAAAAGGTGCAGAAATATCCACAATGTTCTCGGAATGGAGATTTAAGAAGGTTGTGCCAGGAGGTGTTGACCTTACTAATGGCTTTCAAAAGATGAAGAAATCTCCACAATCTGTGCCAGGAGGTGTTGACCTTACTAATGGCTTTCAAAAGATGACAAAATATCCACAATTTTATGTTCGAGAGATGGAAATTGAAAAATATCGTGCCTCCTCCACAACGATACTATGTGTAGATGGCTATGCAATTAGTAATCAATAAAACCCAATTGACTCGATGGAGTCATAACTTCCATTCGTAATCCCTCCTGTCATAGGTGATGATCATCTTAGAAGATGCCAACCGTGGCCACTCGGAGCATTTTTCTGGACAATAAATTCCTCACAGCCTGCGTTCCATGGTGTTGTGAACTCATCTGTGAGAGGTATCTGGGCGGTGGCCACTGGGAGCAGTAAAAGTGGGTCACATTGAAGATGGGAGCGGGGTCTCAGACTGGATTTGGATTTGGACAGACTCCCTCCAATCAATCTGAATTTTTTGAATCTGTTGAATTTCAAAGCAAAGAAGGGACACATCCTCCATCATATCATTTGGCTTGCCGGTAAATTTATTTTCCAGCTCTTTTTATTCCATCACTATGACTATAGGCTACAAAATCCTTTAATTTCATTGATATAGCTCCATATTGTCTTGTTTTTCAGCGCTTATTTTCTTCTTTTAAAATTGAATTGCAATGGCTTTTTGGTTTGATTTTCTTTGTTTTTAAAATTAAATCCCAAATCTTCTGCATCCATGGATCCCTCGAGAGAAAAACGGCCTACCAATCTGGTTGTTGGACCATCTCATCTCCGTAACAGAAGATTCCAACAATGGTCAAAAATGCCATTTTGACTTGCGGGTTTTTATAAAATCAATGTCCATTTTATCATAAATTTGTTTGCCTGTTTTGTTTAATGAAAATAATGTTCAGATTGCCATGCATTTCTTTATTTTCATGTATCAAAGTCCATTCAAATAATTTATAATTGATAGTGATCGTTTTCATGATAAGGAATTTATGTATTGTTGTTGTATTTTCATCTTTCTTATCGGTGAGAAAAGACCCTAGAATGACAGAAAAGGGATTCAATAGAATGGCAGCAGAAACCCGCATTAACATTTTGTTCTGTGATGCGTCTTCTTTCCTAACTGTTTTTGCTTTCTTTCACCCTTACAATTTCAATATATATATATGGAGTTGATGGTATATGGTCAAACAATTTAACAAAAGAAAATTTACATCCTTCTCTAACATGGGCAGTCTTTCCCATGCCACCAAACTCGGGAAACATTAGTGTTGCAACATTCTTTCACCTGCCCAATAAAATAATATTTGAATTGTTTAGTTATATTTGTGTTTGTATAATTATTTATTGATTTGAAATTATAAAATAATGAAAATAATATTTTTGTGAACTGAATTTGTTTATTTGTAATATGAAAAGAGGTTTAATTGTTTTTTTCCAATGTACACATAAACTGCATTTTTTTATAATATGATATATTTGCTAGATGACATGACATCGATATTTATGTATAGACATTGTTTCTTATTTTTAATGATATGTATATGTTGGTGTACTTGATGTGCTTTTTTAAATGAAAGTATTTTTTCTTTTTTATGTGATATGATTGTTGTGCTTTTCCTAATTAGATAATAGGATTCATTGAAAGATAATATGATGTTGACATCTTTTGCACATTTAATGTGTATATATTTATGTATGTATTTCTTTTATTGTTTGTTAGATGATATAGTGATTGGTTTTCTTAGATAATGTCATTATTATTGATTTCTAATTGGTAAGATGTTTTTGTTTACTACATGACATGGATTGTATTTGTTAAATGATATGATTATGATAACAATGATTATGTTTTTATTTGTAAAATGTAACACTTTATGTTGTTTGATGATATGATGGTGATAATGAGAGCGAGAGAGATAATGAGAGTGTGGGGCGACGCAGAGGGAGATAGCAGAAAAGGGGGTGGGAAGAGAGATGTAGAGGGGGCGGGGGTCGAGAGGGAGAGAGAGAGAGAGGAGGGAGGGAGAGAGAGAGATAGAGAGTGAGAGCAAGAGGGGGAGGGAGAGAAGAAAAGAGAGAGGGATGGGGGAAGAGAGTTATAGAGAGAGATAGAGGGAGAGGGGGAGAGAGAGAAGAAAAGAGAGAGGGATAGAGGAAGAGAGTTATAGAGAGAGATAGAGGGAGAGGGTGAGAGATCTAGAGAGAGGAGGAGGAGGGAGGGTGAGAGAGAGGGGGTTGAGATGGAGAGGGGAGGGAGGATAAGGAGAGGGTGGGGGGGAGATGGAGAGGGAGAGGAAGAGAGGCATAGAGAGAGATATGTGGGTGCACAGAGGGGGAGCGGGAGCAGGAAGGGGAGAGAGTGAGAGAGGTAGAGGGGGAGAGGGAGTGGGAGAGAGAGGGGGAGGACATGTTGCGTGAGAGGGAGAGTGGCAGGGAGAGGGAGAGGGGGAGTGGAAAAGGAAGAGAGTGGAATAGGGAGAGGGAAGTGGAGGGGAAGGTGGAGGCAGAGGAGGAAAGGGAAGGAGAGAACGATGGGCATAGGGACAGGGAGACAGAGAGAGATAACAGGAGAGACAAAGGAGAGAGAGAGAGAGAGAGAGAGAGAAGAGAGAGGAAAAGAAGGAGGGAAGGGAGAGGTGAGAGACAGAGGGTGTGAAATAGAGGGAGGGGGCGAGAGAGGGAGAGAGACAGGAAGAGAGAAAGAGAGATATGAGGGGATAGAGGACGATAGGGAGAGGGAGTGGGCGAGAGTGGAAGGGAGAGGGGTAGAGACAGAGATAGGTGGGGTAAGAGACAGGGAGATGGCCTGGGGAGAATGAGCGGGAGGGAGAGAGAGAGAGATAGGGTGATGTGGAGAGGGAGAGAGAGAGGGAGAGAGAGAAGGAGAGGTAGAGGGAATAGAGAGAGCGAGAGACAGAGTCAGAGAGATAGAGTGAGAGAGGAGGAGAGGGATATGGAGAGAGAGGGGGAGGAGGAGGGAGAGGGGCAGGGAGAGGAGGAGAGAGTGTGATAGGGGGAGGAGCAAATGGATAGTAAGGGAAATAGCGGGAGAGAAGAGGGAGGGAGGAGAGGAAGAGAGAGAGAGACACAAGGAGTGCATGTACGAGGGGGAGTGAGAGGAAGGGAGCGAGAGGGAGAGGGAGAGAGGGAGTGAGAGGTAGAGAGGGATAGAGAGGGTTGGGGTGAAGGGATAGGTGGAGAGGGATGGAGATGGGGAGAGGGTGGGAGTGGGGGAAGGTGAGACCATGGGAGAGGGGGAGAGGTAGAGGGAGAAGAAGAGGATGTGAGAGGAAGAGAGAGAGCAGGAGAGAGGAGGGAGGGAGATAGATGGAGATAGGTATTAATATTAAGATATAGAGAAAAAAAAATACATTGTTAAAATTTTGAAAAATAATTTACAATAAAATGGGAAAAGTATAAAATAAATTATATCAAATTATTATATGCAATGAGAAGAATTAAAATGACTTTCACCTAATATTTATAAAGATATTAAATTAAAAATATAAATAAAGAAATTCTAGAAATTTTAAAATAAACCTAAATAAAATTTAAAGAGACTATTAAATTTTCTTAAACCTTTTACTAAAATTCAAACTCAAATATAAAATTTACATGCCATTATCAATCTAATATCATTAAATACCTACAACCTAATATCATCAAATACCCACACGAAATTATTATAATGCAATCAACTCTTTTTTACTAAAATTCAAACTCAAATACATCTACAAACAAAAAAAATACACGAAGCTATCAACCTAATATCATCAAATACGCAGAAGAAATTATTATAATGCGACCCGTGAAAATTCACTTGCAATTACTCAAAATCCATTCTCCTATAATGGCCAATGGCAAGTAAACTGCCCAGGGGGAAGCCGAAAATTCCAATGCCTTCGGCCTCATTTATTGTTTCCACCGAAATTCCTTCGGCAGTTTTATTTAATTGTTTAATATCAGCGCGTTGTGGAGCTTTTGAATTTTCTGACCGACGAAGGTAATGATTGACGACTGGGAGGTTGAGTTACGGGTAACGTGTGAAATGCGATTGAGGTATTCAGAAAAAGCTTTCCGTTGGGAAAAAGCTAAGGTAATGATGTTGTGGTCCTCCGGCGTTGTGGTCGGAAAAAGCTAGGGTAATGATGTTGTGGTCCTCCGCTGCGCTAATGATGTTGTCATCCTCGCACGTATAGGAGAGGGTTGAGGAGAGAGGAGAGTAAACGTTTAGTTACGCTTCATACCTTGGGAGAGGGTTGAGGAGAGAGGAGAGTAAACGTTTAGTTCTGTAAAAATCCACAAAATATATGTAAATATTTATTTACACCTCCGTAAAAGTCCAAGTCCAAGTCCAGCATATTGTACTTCTTGATTAGCATACATATTGTACCTGACCTTGTTGGTTAGGATACATATTGTACCTCATTTTGTTGGTTATTGTTGCAACATGAATTGATTTTAATTATGTGTGTCTCATCCTCATCATTATTGGTTATTATTGCCAACATGAATTAATTTTAACATCTGATTAGTTACTATTTTGTAAAGTTGTCCTATAAAATGTGTATAAAATGTTCTATAAGTTATTGCCACTTTTACATATATAATTTTTAAATATATATATATTATATATATATATATTATATATATTATATGATATATATATATTCTCATTATTAACTATATATAAATATATAATAAATATATAATATATATATATATATTTTGCAATAATTTTTTTTTCAAGTTTTATTTAAATTTTAGGAAATAATTTTCTATTGTCGTAAATGTTTTTTTAATTATAATTTAGTAATAAATATTATAATTTAGTAATAAATAACTAATTTTAATTTAATTATAAATGTATTTCAATGGTTTTTTTGAAGCTTATATTTTTTTCTAAAATGAAGTTATATCTTCTTTAACCTTTCAAATATTAATATTTTAAAGTAAAGTTTATATATATAATAATAATATATATAAACCATGCATTTTAAAATTTTATTTTAATCAATTTAAACTTTTAATATAAAAACATTTCGAACATAACAAGAAATTTAATAATTTCTTTAAATAAACTGATGTTAATAATGAATGAACAATGCCACTTTAAAAAAAAAATTAACTAATTTATTAGTTAATTAATTTTTTATGGTACATAATCTCTGGAGTTTATAACTTGTTATAATATGCCAAAAATATATGGCTATGGATTTTCGTTGTAAGCATCATCACCATTTTTTGTAAGTTTGAAAACCACATGTTATCATGATTCCTTTTAATCAATATATACTTTCAACATTACAAATAATCACAACATCACAAGTGGCTATGACCATGATTTTTTTTAAACCACAATCATTCAATGAACATTTAAAAATATATCAAAAGTGGCTCGTGATGTTGATAAAATACAAACAAAATAAAAATAGAATTTAAAAATTAATTTACAAATAGATGTTTTATGATCATATAATTTTAAATTTATGTGGTTTTAGTTTATGCTATGTATTTTTTTGTTGTGCTCTTGTTCGCCTTTGGTTGTTTGTTATGATTTTATGTGTATAATCTTTTCACACATATGTATTATCAGATACAATAATTATTTTTCCAATGTGTAGAATTTGTATACTAGAGTGTAGACATTTAATTTGTAGTTTAATTTAATAAAATGTTGTTTTTTCTGCAAATGACAACAACATCATGAATGAATTTTAATTTTAGTGAGCACCACTATTTAATAAACATTGTTTTTTAATTAATCATTTCTCATAATTAGATAGAATTTTTAGGATAATGGAATTTTAAATGTTTGTGTTTTTATTTTACGTAATGTATGTGTTTGTTTGTTTATGATCTTGTTTGTGTATAAACTTTAGAACACAAGAAAGGATTTCATTAGAATCAAACTATTTTATAAGTATTTTTAATCAATATATATTTATAATTAGTTACAATGGATGTTTCATGATGACAGGGTTTTAAATGTTTGTGTTTTTATTTTATGTAATGTGTTTACTTGTTTGTCTTTGCTCTTGTTTGTGTTTCTATGTCTATGAATTCTAGAACACACAAAAAACTTTCATTATCATATACCATATGGAAGGTCACTAAACAAATTTCTGACAAACTTGATACAAATAACTTCTATGATGATTTTAAGCATCCATAGTATCTAATGCAGGAGATACACTTAAAATTATTTGAATGCTTGCATTAAATTATGCATGTTCAATTTAATAAAATTTCACTTATTTTGGTAATTGACAATGGCATCATGAATGACAAAGTTTTTTTTTTCCTTTATAACCACCACTATACTATTCAATGCGTATTTTAAAATCAGATTCTCTTATAATTGTTTTTAATTAATATATTCTTTCTTCCTTAGGAAAAATCATAATTTTATTAATGAAAGCAAATTACATGTAGATTCCGATAATGCGTTCAATCCCGCCAATCGAAACCGATGATCACAGAGACCAAAAATACAACTCCAAAATGGTGGTAAACATGTTACCCTTTTCTCCATTTCTTGTTTTTAACCATTCACCATTGTCCTTGGGAAGGTGTGGTAGCTACAAGCGCTAGCTGGGTCCCTTCATTAATTCTTGGATTTTCCTTATCTGGATCCACACCTCCATATACATGATAACGTTTGAGTCCCCTGTCTGCATTGCTACAGGGATCATCTCCTACATCAACTTTATGTTCTTTCCTAGGACAACCATCCATTGTGCGATCTTCTCCTAGTTGGAGTGTATTCATGCCCAAGGAAACTCCAACAAATGGCTCTCATAGGCTGCAAACTAACGGTTCCAATATTGGTCACAAACTATGACCCAACGCACCTCAAAATGTTGTTGCTCAGACTTTGTGAATGTTGGAATTCTGTGACTGGTTAGGGAACTAACCAGAGTCCCTAAAAACCCTTCAAAGTAGGCCCAAAGAAGACCCTTCAACGATAAGCCTAAATAAGACCCTACAACCCATACTACCACTTATAACTTGTGGCTCCCTTCCAACTCATTCATGGATGGTAGTTTAACGTTGCTTATTTTGTAGCAGACTCTTATTGGTGGTGTTTCCAGATGGTACATTGACTTTGAGTGAACTACTTATGATAATTTCATGTCTTTGTCATACGAATTTGTCAATCACTCTCAGTTGCATGTTAGGTATGATACTAGAACCGATATTCTCATCAACTTCTATCAGGATACATCCATCCACATTTATAGTCATATTCACGAGTGGAGAACAAGATGAAGTCACTTGAGAACCAAGTTCCTTAATGAATTATTGTGTGAGTGGTTCATAAAGTCCTTCATATCTAGGATTATTGAATATTTTTCCATGGTAGGAGTCCAAATTGAGGGGTCAGCCATCATTCCATGCCCATCAGCTTGAGATGGTCTATTCTTAGGTAGGTAACTATATGAGATCATTTCTATTTCTCTTCCTCATCAACTGATCATAGGAATTATAGACCAAGAACCCATTCCTATGGTGTAGTGGGGTCCATCTAGTCTTGAGGAATTAGTGAGACAATCGTTCAAATGGGTCAATGAGTATATGTTATGGTAAGCTAGCTAGAAAGCCTCCTACTCAAACTCATAATTCTCTTCTTCCCACGAATGAGATCATCTCTATTCATTCCACATCGACAAATAACCCTTAGTAATCATGAGGTAAGAGGAAAGAGAAATAATCTAGACCTTTGAGTTAGGAACAAAGAGCATCGTAAAGCATAGAGAATGTTGGGGTTGGCTCAAAAGAGAAGGAGAAAAAATCCATCTTCCTTGTAAGATTTGTGCAGAAGACCATATCAATCATTAATGCCTCTCAATGGATGAGATTCATTGATAATTCATTCAATAGTCTCTTTCTTGTCAACCTGTTACCTTGACAAGTACATTTCCAACCTAGCAACAACACATGGTTATTAACCCTCCACCATTTAATGAAGGGCGAAGTTTTGTAGATTTTATTTAGTTTTTATCAAAATAATTTGCTAAAGTGTTATAAACCCTAAACCTTAAACCATAAAACCCAAACCCTACACCATAAACACTAAACCCTAATAATTTTACAAAATTATAACAACTCTTTTGTAACATTTATTTAAGTGTTTATTAAAATAATTTATTGAATTATTGTAAACCCTAAATCCCAAAACCTAAACCCCAAGCATTTTATAACATTTTAAAAAGTGTTTTGCAAATTTTATTTAATTGTTTGTTAAAAGAATTTACTAAAGTGTTATAAACCCTAAACCTTAAACCCCAAAACCCAAACCGTAAGCCCTGCACCCTAAACCATAAGCATTTTATAACATTTTAAAATGTGCTTTGTATTTTTAGTTAAGTGCGTATTAAAAGAATTTATTGAATTGTTATAAACCCTAAACCGTAAACTCCAGACCTGAAACCCTAAACCCTAAACCCTAAATCATAAATTGTTTCGTAAATTCTATTTAAGTGTTTATTATAATCATTTAGTAAAGTGTTATAAACCTCAAACCATGAACCCTAAACCGAAAGCCCTACACCCTAAGCATTTAGTAACATTTTAAAAGTGTTTTGTAATTTTTACTTAAGTGTTTATTAAAATCATTTACTAAAATGTTATAAACCATAAACTCTAAATCCCAAACCCTAATACCCAAGCCTTAAGTATTTTATAACATTTTAACAAGCATTTTATAGCTTTTTTTTTAAATGTTTATTAAAATCATTTACTAAATTGTTATAAGCTCTAAACACTAAAACCTAAACCCTAAACTTTCAGTATTTTATAATATTTTGAAAGGTGTTCTGTAACATTCTTTTAAGTGTTTATTAAAAGGATTTACTAAAGTATTATAAACCCAAAACCTTAAAATCTAAGAATTTTATAACATTTTAAACCCTAAACCCTAAGCATTTTATATGAGGTCCCTAAAATACTAGTGATTCCCCAATTGCTATTTTCATTGTAGCCCTTATTGTTATTTTTGTACCCCTATTGGCCTGATATTATTATTACTGTGCCCCATAGAAGCCCACTATTGTTATTGATGTGCCCTTATATTATTATTGTTATATCAACTTTCATTATATTGTCACCCCTCACTCCTATACATAGCAAGGAGGTTTTGTCATTTTCATTATCCAAGAATTGTTCATTTTTCATTTGTATAAACACTAAACATTAAACCACAAACCCAAAACCCTAAATGCTAAGCCCTAATATCTAAACCCTAAGCATTTTATACATTTTAAAAATCATTTTTAACTTTTTCTAAGTGCTTATTAAAAGAATTTACTAAAGTCTTATAAACACTAAACCCTAATCATTTTATAACATTTTAAAAAGCATTTTGTAACTTTTTTTGAGTGTTTATTAAAAGCATTTACTAAAGTGTTATAAACCCTAAACTCTAAGCACTTTATAAAATTTTAATAAGTGTTTCATATATTTTATTTTAGTGTTTATTAAAAGAATTTACTAACGTGTTATAAACACAAAACCCTAAATGCTAAACACTAAATCCTAAACCCCAAACCCAAAACCCTAATCCCTTAGCATTTCACAACATTTTAAAAATGGTTTTGTAAATTTTACTCAAGTGTTTATTAAAAGAATTTCCTAAAGTGTTATAAACCCTAAACCCTAATCCCTAAATCTTAAACACCAAATCCTACATTCTAAACCCTAAACCATAAGCATTTTATAACATTTTAAAAAGAATTTTGTAACTTTTTCTAATTTTTCATTAAACGCACTCACTAAAGTGTTACAAACCCTAAACCCTAGACCCTGAACACTAAACCCCAAACCATAGACCCTCATCCCTAAACCCAAAACCCTAAATGCTAAACCCTAAGCATTTCATAACGTTTTAAAAAGTGTTTTGTAACTTTTATTTAAGTGTTTATTAAAATCATTTACTAAAGTGTTATAAACCCTAATCCCTAAACCTCAAATCCTATACACTGAACCGTATACCGATTTAAAAAAATCATTTTGTAACTTTTATTTAAGTGTTTGTTAAAAGAATTTACTTAAGTGTTATAAACCCTAAACCTTAAACCCTAAGAATTTTATAACACTTTAACAATAATTTAATAATTTCTTTAATTCACCCCTTAATGAAGCCTGACTATTATGTTGTGGTGCCTGATGTGGTGTCTTATCTTCCAATATTACTTCATCCACTAAGCCCTCCTCCAATATATCAGCACCTGTAACCTTTTCTGCTTAAACCTAGTTACATTTTATTGAACACTCCCTCTTAACTACGAAGGTATTTATAATGGTACTTGGTCATTTTCAATCTAAACAATTTATCATAAGAAGAATCGGATTGGTAATCGATATGTATAGCATCATAGTAACCAAGATTGTTTCCATAGTAAGGACTTGACCAAAAACTCTCTCTCATTATATGAGAGCACAATGTTGGAAAGACCAATGATCATAGACACGTTAATCATTGTCTCTCAAGGTACATACCCATCGAGGTGTTCACTGAGTATGACCTTATAGCACTATTCTTATCTTTGTTTCATAACCCCAAAATAATATAGATCCTCTTTCCTACTCTCGTCTTGGATGCCCTGCATATCCTCAAAGAGCCTCAGATGCCAGATGATTAACTAATCCTCCATTATTTCTTCCAAAGTAAATACAAGAATGTTGTGCTTAGATTTGTCTTCATGGCCTTCACCTAGACTTACGATTTTTAGTCCTGGTTTAGTGCATGACACATGAAATAGAAAAACAAAATTGTCACTCCTTGTTAATAAGGGGTAATGTAATCCAAGCTCCCTGTTAGCGAAGGTGGCAGCAGTGGCGGTGAAGGAGAGGTAGAAGGTAAAGGAGGAGGCAGAGGAGGAGATGGAGCAGGAGGAGGCATGGAAGGAGGCACGAGCAGTGGAGGATGTGGAGGCAGAGGATGAGTAGGAAGAGGTGGAGGCAGAGGCAGAGGAAGAGGTGGTGGTGGTGGTGGTGGAGGATGAGGAGGAGGAGGAGGAGGAAGAGAAGGAGGCAGAGGAGTAGGAGAAGGAGGAGGAGGTGGTGGTGGTGGTGGTGTTGGTGAATGTAGAAGAGGAGGAGGAAGAGGAGGCTAAGGTATTTGAGGAGGAGGTGGAGGTGGTGGTGGAGGTAGATAAGAAGAAGGAGATGGAGGGTGTGGTGGAGCTGAAGGGGGAGGAGGAAGAGGAGAAGGTCATGTTATTCATGGAGGAGGTGGATAAGGGGAAGGAAAAAGTGGAGCTGGAGGAGGAGGAGGAGCTGGATGACGGGTTTTGGATGAAGTTGGTGGTGGAGTAGGAGGTGGTGGAGGTATAGGTAGAGGTGGACGAGGAAAATGTGAAGGAGGAGGATGACAAGGGTGTGGAGGAGGGGGATGAGGTTGAATAGGAGCAAGAGGAGGAGGATGTGGAAGTGGAGGTGGATGTGGAGGCGGAGGATGAGTGGAGGATGAGGTGAAGGTGGACGTGGAGGTTGAGGTGGAGAAGGAGGTGAATTTGGGGGTGGAGGTTTAGCTGGAGAAGGAGGTGGAGGAAGTAGAGGAGGAGGAGGAGGTCGTGGAGGAGGTGGAGTTGGAGGTGGAGGAGGAGAAGGAGGAAAAGGAGAAGGGGTTGGAGGAGGTGGAGGTGGAGATGGAGGTGGTGGTGGATGATGAGGAGCAGGAGGAGAGAAAGGTGTAAGTGGAGGAGGAACATGAGGAGGAGGAGGAGGAGGAGCTGGTGGTGAATGAGTCGATGGAGGAGGTGGAGGAGGAGGAGGTGGAGGCTGAGGAGGAGGGAGAGGAAGAGTTGGATTTCAAGGTGGGGAAAGAGGAGGTGGTGGAGGAGGAGGAGGTGGTGGAGGTGGAGAAGGAGAAGGAGGTGGAGGTGGAGTTGCAGGAGATGTTGGAATAGTAGGAGGAGGAGGCGAAGATGGTGGAGGAGCTGGAGGTGGAGGAAAGGAGGAGGATGAGGAGGAGGTGGAGGAGGAGGAGGCTATGGATGATGATGAGGAGGAGGTTGATGTGGGCGATTAGATGATGGTGGTGGTGGTGGATGTGGAGATATGGAAGTTAATTTAAGATTGATGTCTTATATTCAAATATTAAATTTTCACTCTCTTCTCCACTCTTGGAAATGAAGGCTACATTTTTATTAATCCAGAACATATCTCTTCGCATACATAATATCCTACTATTAAATGATAAGTAATTCATTCATAAATATTTCCATATTCACAAATATAGTCATTCAAGTACATGAAATTTCTTTTATGTTTAGATCTGATATCTTGGCCAAGAATTTGAAGGATTTATCAAGATAAAAATTTTGTGTTTATTTTGTTTAAACCTTTTGCTTGTCTGTTAAACACTTATAGTTCTTGTTTCATTTTTCAATGAACCATTTGTTTGGGAATAACTAGTTTCATCTAATTATCATTGATTTAAAAAACGTTGGGTTAAATTTAACATTGTTTCTTGAATAAGAAGCCTTATGTTCTTCTTCTTTTACGTTTACTTGAGAAACATAGGATATTAGGAATCATATATGGCCTTGTTTATTATTTTGGTATTCCACATATTTTGAATAATTATTATTTTGAGTAATCATATAGAGTTGACATGAATGTCTAATGTGTACTCATAATATAAATAGAAAAAATATTATAGTATTGTAAACTTTTGATGGAATCACTTCATTAAACATAGTAAGAAGTAAATACATTGTATGAATTGTCCTTATGAATAAAAAGAAATATTTACACTATTGGGGCCATAAGACAACCAAAATTATTTTATCATAATCAAATATTTTCATTAATGAAGAGAGGGTAAATCCGTTGAATTGAAATCGATATACATGCATTTTTTTAGCGTCGTGCATTTTGGGAAAAGCACTAGCTATATAAGGGTTTTCTCTAAACTCAAACAACATCAAATTTCCTTGTAGCCAACATCAAGTGAAAATGGAAACCGACATCAAAACCCTGTAAAGAGGAAACATTTGATAAGTACTTGAAGACTAAAGCATAGGCAAAAAAACTTGCATGAATTTTGACCCCAAAACAATGTCAAAAGATAACCCAAGTTGGTCATAGACTAATATACACACACAAGAAAGGAATTCCTTTGTTTGAATTGGAATCACTTTAAATTAATTAGGCAAAGAACATTATAGAAGGTTTTGAGATAACTAGAGTATAACCTTAGTAATATAGATGACATCCTTCAATCCGTTGCTTTGTTGTAAATGAAAGAACATTAGGATTGTACATATATGATTGTATAAAGAGAAATTATATCGAGATGAGAATCAAGTTACGGTTTAATCATAGAATGAAAATTCTAGAAAGATTGTACAATATTGGAAGGAACTCACTGTATGAAGGGTAGTTCATTTCGAAATCACTGAAAAAAGTAGAAATTACCCTGATATCCTTTGAGGAAACTGTAACCAACTTATGATACATCACAACCACAAAGTGAGAAGTGAAAACTTATAGTGATATACACAATAATGGCTATACTATAACAAACATAAGTGAATGTAGAGGAACCAAAGACATTGTGATGACTTATCGAAGGATTTCATCCATACCACATTTTACAAGGACACTTTTTCTAAAGTGTGAGATGGACATAAGTTTTTCACATACATTTCAAATATGATCACATAATTCCAAAACATCAATGTTCTATTTTTGAAAAACCTCATTGAGAGAACTATATTCAATAGAGTAATGTTCATTCTTTCCACCACTTAGTTTTGTTTAGAATTGTATGGAACTATGCCCTTATGTTGAATCCCGTGATTGCAAATATATTTTTCATATTCATTAGATTACATTATATTCCATTAATGGTATGCAGAGAGACAATGTGTGTTCATGCTTCATATTCAAACCATACATGAAAATCCTTAAATGTTTTGAAAGCTTGAGATTTACTTTTTAGTAAGTACACCCAACACATTCCATTGTAATCATCAACATAATATTTCGTACATTTATTTTCATTATCATAATTAAAATGCATAGGACCGCACAAACCAAAATATATATGTCCAAATTTTCTACATGAATGAAGCGGCCTTTGCTAGCTATCGTGAACAAGGAGCAAGTGGCAAATGATTATGCATAGTTATAGACCCATATAAATAAGAAAGTGGAAAATCCCACATATATTTAGTAGGGTACTCAACTAACATATTTAATGGTTAAAGTGGTTAGGTATAGTTTCTATCATCCTCTGGGAGTTAAATCACCCTTGACGAGGAAGGGGCATGAATAAGTAAAGTGAAAAATGAGATAATATTGACGGATAGTCTATGAGCTCTTGGTAGAATAAACAATGTTCCAATGTAAATAAACCTAATAATTTTCCACGTAGTAGAGAAATTTATTGGGGGTAATATTCTAAGGTTTTTCAAAATAAAAAATAAAAATAGTTGTCAATTTTGACATTTTTTTTAAATTTATTTGCTCAAAGTTTATACTTTAAAATTATTTTAACTTAAAAATAATTAGAACTCTCAAAATTTTTACGAAAATATCATTAAGCATTTAACATTGTGGATATTAGGGAGTACTAATGATAGGCAAGGTTTATAAGCTTTAAAATAAATTTCCATCAAAGTTTTGCTACTAGATAGAACCATTTGAGGAGAAAGAAAAAACATGTCATAGTTGTGCAAAATATACAAAAGAATTAAGTGATGAAATGAGAAGATAACATGAGACATTCTTCAATAAAACTAAAATATGGGGAATAACTAACAAGGAATAAAGTTGTGGGTCGTTTAATGTTTGCATGTTGTGGGGCTTTGTGACATAGTACTCATGAAAATCCTCAATTCTAAGGGCGTGTACATTTCATGATACTTTTTTATTTGAAATGATGAAAGACAATTTAGGATGCATAAATGTAATTATATTATATAATTTAGTCAAAGAAACATTGTACTCTTCTTTTATTTCTTTAATGTTTTTTATGCATGTCCAACTTTATCTCACCTCCATGGCTTCTTTTGATAAGAAGGAGAACTAAGGAGTTTGTCATTGTTCATATATAATAAAAATATGATCATTTTTAGCAGAAGAGTTGCAATAGGAGGTGATGTCGGTGTTACCTATCGTAAACAAGGTGTAATGTTGAACAATTATCTCCTTGTTAATTAAAAGTATTACCTTTCTCATTCAGTGTATATCTATTTTATTATATTTCCATTTATTGTAATGTTTTTCCTAAAATATATTTATTAATTTGTCAATAATATCAAAAAATATATTTTTATATTGTAATACCATTCGCCTCCAAATCACATGGAAGGTGTCTTGCATATCTCACATCCATTCAAAGGGGGATTTTCATGAATAATGAGGTTAGATAAAGAATTAATATTTGTATAATGGTTCCAATATATTTCGATTTGTATCCTTTAAATTCCATTCCTAAAGAAATAAATGTGAATGCATTTGAGATTTGCATAAATTTAATACAAAAATATCTCATAGACTATACATATAGTGAAATTCAATGCAATTGAACTCAACAACCCCCTAGATTTCAATAAAAAGCCTCAAAATTTAACTTAGATTTGATTAGACAAAATTAATATATATAAAAC
>APFE031011214.1:0-14247 GCA_000404065.3 Pinus taeda
GGCACAAAATAGAATGAAACAACAGGCAGATCAACATCACAGTGAAAGAAGTTTTGATGTAGGTGATTGGGTATTCCTACGGCTACAACCATATAAACAAATGTCCTTGAAGCAAGCTAAGAAGGATAATAAATTATCACCAAAGTATTATGGTCCGTACAAGGTGTTGCAAAAGATTGGTACTATGGCATACAAATTGGAGCTTCCTGCAGCTTCTCAAGTGCCCCAGTTTTCCATGTTTCATGTTTAAAGAAGGTTATAGGCGACAAGTTCCCAGTTCAAACAATATTGCCAGAACTTGATGAGGAAGGGAAAATTATAGTGGAACCGAAAGCAATCACAGAGAGAAGAACTCGACAGCTACGAAATCGATCAATTTTAGAGTATCTCATCAAGTGGAAGAACTTATCCGCTAAAGATTCCACATGGGAGGATGAGAATTTTATACAAAAGTGTCCAGAACTACTCAAGCGTTGAGGACAACACTTTTTTGAAGGAGAGGGGCATGTTAGGTCCCTATAATACTAGTGATTACCCCATTACTATGTATTGTATCCTCATAATATGTTGCTTGCCCCTATGTTTCCCCATATCGTTATTACTTGCCCCATAAATTCACCCTATTGTTATTTTTGTGGCTTTAATTATATTGTTAGATCGGTTGGTATATTGTGACTCCTTAGACTCCTATATATAGAAAGGAGGTTTTGTCATTTGTATCATCCAAGAATTGTTCATTTATGTAATGTAAAGGATGTTTCTCCCTCGAAGAGGCTGAATTCTAAGGCGTTGATCTATCTTTGCTATCTTTTTGTGAGCTGGTTTCATAACAATAAAGAGAAAAGGGTTGTTGATGCTCTTAGCAGGCAGATAAAGGTGAACCACATAGTGGATATTAGTTCTTATGGGAAATATTTACAGGCTCAGATCTTATAGGTAGGTCAGCAAGATAACAGGTACACGGAGCTCAGGAACAGTTTACAACAGAGTACATGTATAGGTGCACAAGATGTGGACTATCATCGCAAAGTAGATGACTCGGTAAGATTTATAAATAGGATATATGTGGCAGATGACAGTGAGCTCAAGAAGCATATCATGAGAAATCTCATGTGAAACCATATTCAAGTCATTCAGGATATCTGAAGACATTGACAATGGTAAAGAAGTTCTACTACTAGCCGAACTTGAAGAAAGAAGTGGCATAGTTTGTGGCTAGATGCTTGGATTGTCAATAGGTAAATGAAGCGTATAAGCATCTAGGTGGGTTACTACAGCCAGTCTTAATTCCATAGTGGAAATGGGAGGTCATTTCCATGGAATTCGTTACAAGTTTTCTGAGGATAGTTAGACAACATGATTCTATCATGGTTATTGTGGACAGGTTGACTAAGGTAGCACACTTGTTTCCAGTGAAGTCTGCTTATTCAGCTAATGATGTAGCACAATTATTCATCAGGGATATAGTGAGGTTGCATGGTGTACCAAAGAAGATCATATCATATAGGGATGCCAAGTTCACTTCTAGGTTTTGGAAACAGTTATTTACAATATGAGGTACAGATTTGGCCTTCAACATAGCTTATCATCCACAAACATATGGAAAGACAGAGAAGGCCAACATGATATTAGAGGATATGTTGAGGATGTATGTGATGCATCAACAATGAAAGTGGGAAGAGTATCTTCCACTAGTTGAGTTCGCTTAAAACAATGAGTATCAGGAATATTTGAGGATGATTTCATTTGAGGCATTGTATGGGAGGAGTTGTAATACTCCCATCAGTTGGAGTGATCCAGTGAATAGGGTGTTGATTGGACCAAACATGTTGGAAGAAATGGAACGAGAAATGTAGGTAATCAAGCAAAATATAAAGGCAACCCAAGATAGCCAGAAGAGTTATGAATATCAGAATAAGTTGTTTAAGTAGTTTCAGGTTGGGGAACAAGTGTACTTGTGCATCAATCCCAAGAAGAACTCCTTGCAGATTAGATCATGGGTCAAGTTGGCACCTCGGTTTTGTGGACCTTTCAAGATTCTAGAAAGGATTGGACCAGTAGCCTATCGAGTTGTACTGCCTCCGATAATGAAAGTCCATGATGTTTTCCATGTGTCATTGCTTAATAAATACGTTAAATATGTTGATCATATAATTTACTGGTCTGTATTGCAGGTGGATTCAAAAGGAGAATTCCAACCGGAACGTCAGTGCATTTTGTAGAGAAATATGATCATGCTCCTGAACCGAGAAATCGAGCAGGTTAAAGTGTAGTGGAAGCACTTTGGGCCCAATAAAGCTACATGGGAGACGCCATATTAGATGTGGGATATGTCTCCTTTTATATTCGTTAGTTGAGAGAATGTTTTGATTAATATGCGTTGGTGTGATGTTGTGGTATATGTAAATATGTATATGGATGTAAATACTACCACGAGCTGTGTTATAAAGCTCCAATAAGTGGTATGGATGTCATGTCATTTTGGTTGTCATGTTGTTATGTGGTCATGATTGTTTTTTTTAGAAGGTTGATCATTGTAAATACTGCAACGAGTTGTGTTATAAATTTCCATGCGCGGTATGTTTTGCTGACATCATCTTTGTGGATTTTAAGTGTCATTGAACACCAAGGATGGTGTTCCCTCAAGGGGGAGGGTTCTGTAACAACCATGGTTAAAAATCCATGTAAATATAAAAAATAGAACCTTAGTCATGGGACACATATTCCAAGTTGAATGATGAGAAAAAACATAGAGATGGGGATCACTTGTGATTAATTAATGGCTATTGAAATTGGCAAAGGAAATGACTAAGGCTTTGGAAAGGAAAAATGACATTAATTGGAATTTTATTTATGAAAATAATGGAAATTAGGAGAAAAGAAAGGTGAAAGGTCACAAATTGAATGTGAGAAGGAAAATGAAGGAAAATAATGGAAAATTGAAGAAAATAGAGGCCTCATTAATAAAAAGGATTTTGAGGATTAGTTCATGGCTTTTGGATCAGTTCAGTTTTGGATCTCTCATTTTTTTCTCTCTCTCATACTCTTGTACACTTAGAGTTTTCTTGAAGAACTCCTGGAGGAGAACGACATACTTGGGTTTTTGAGCAAGAAGGCAAAGGAAAAGCAAGAAAGTACAAGACGAAAAATGGATGAACAACTACAATGTATTTTTCTTGCAGGTATAGAGTTGCATGTATGATTTCCTTACTGGTTTTGGCACGCATGACATATGGATGTGGTTATTTGGTTATGATTTGTCATTGGATTGGATTGAGAATGTTTTTTCATAGCCTTTCCATTTCCTAGATAGCCATGGTGTTGTGATTTTTACTTTTTTTCTTTTTTTCTTGGTTGGTTTTATTGTGCCTTTGGTATTGGGTTTAGTTATTAGTTTCTGGAAGCCTTGTTTGGACAAACGCTCTCAAAGACCTGTAACAACTTGGATTGAGATACTAGTCCTGGAATCCTTGGTTGGGAAAGTGCTCTTGAAGCCCTTGGTAGGTTGAGTTACTAGTCCTGGAAGCCTTGTTTGGAAAAATGCTCTGAAAGCCTGACAACAGTTGTGTGTTGAGTTACTATTCCTGGAAGCCTGTTTGGAACAAACACTCTGAATCCATGGAAAACTTAGGTAGAGACAACTATAGTGATGCTTAGTGATGTTCGACCATAAGGTGGAATCACTGGTTAAGGGTTAAGGTGGTTTGGCCTCTGGAAGCCCTGAATGGTTTTGATTGTTTTTTTATGAGATCCCAAATTCATGCTTAGAATATGGAATGGGGGTGACTAGCTAAAAGAAATATTTGGTTCAGACTAGTCTATGGTCGGGTGGTTTGTCAAAGTCCCATACCTGGTTGGCTTATGAAATCATCAATGAGAGTTCTCTTTCTCCTTGGTATTTTATGGGTAAATATACTTGCTTATATGTGGCTTATATGGTTGTTATATGCTTGATATTTCTACTGGTTATACGTTGTTTGAGAGTGAGTTTTATGATGGTGAAAATGTATGGCTCTCATCATGTTTTGGATAATCATTTAATGTACAATGAATATATGGCTTAATATATGATAATGTAGTTATTGTGATAAGGTAACAATGCTTCTTAGTGATTCTCAGATAATTGTGAGACCCCTATGCTAAGATCTGTTGTTTAAACCTGCAGAATGCATATTTGTGACATGTTTGACGAAATGCCTGTCATGGCTAGTAGGGTTCCAGTCAAGTCCTCGTTCAAGTATTTTCATTTGTATTACTATTTTGATGTTACTTATCAATTCTGGAAGTTTCGTGGAGTTCTGGGCAGTGGCCTGAGTCCTGGCCCTAAAACATTGGCACAAAATCCAGAGTCGTTGGCATAGAACTACCTGGAAAAGTCCTCATTCGCAGGCATGCCTTTCTTTGGGAGATACTAGAGGTTCCCAGTCGCATGCATTCCCATGTCAAGGGAGCGACTTAGACTTTAAGGCAAAAAAATATCGGTTTGTCTTAGGGGTTGGTCACTTGGATGGGTCAGATGGCTCCTGGTGGTTCTGTTGTAGGTGTAGAAGGTCAGGTTGTCTATGTTTTGTTGGTTTCAATTCCTTAGCTAATACATAGGGATTTGAATCATATCATAGCAACTCTTTGTCACATGTTTACACCAGTTGGCCGGTTACTTGGGTAGATGTGGGAGGAGGGTGTTACAACCTTTTAGTCAATCTATAACAGCATTTGAATGCCCTATCATTCTAAATTTATATTTTTGAAGTGACACAATTAAATAATTATCATAAACAACTTGTTCATATTATTGTAGTACTTGTTAGGTAGTCATATTTTTGTTCCTGGTCTAAATTAGTCATTAATGTTAGTCATTTTTAGTTGGGTCACTTAATATTGCTCATTTTTTGTAGTATTTCACTTGAAAAAGTTGTGGTAACTAAATTTTTTAGTCACCTAATCAATGATTTCTTATTTTCTACTTGTGCATGTAGACTAAATATGAAAATTTAGCATGAATCCAAGATAAACAAGAGAGACAATTTACACAATAAATCTTTAAAATAATGGGGGAACCTTTTCCAAATACCCCAATATATCTATGCATTCAAACTACATGTTCCTTACCAATGACTACATGATCTCTATATATACATATTCACACATTACCCAGTGGCCCCTTTATAAGTCTGGCCACTATTATATATACATTTAACCCCATCTATTCCTCTTGGGATCATATGATATATATTTAGCCCCATATATTCCCACCTTGGGGTCATGCCATAATACACTCATTCAAAAATATTTGTCCTCAAAGCTTTGCAATTAAAGGATTTACACAAGATGAAATCAAGTACTATGATTTTATTACATTCCTTATTTCTTCCTTCCATTGATGATGATCAATTAACCAAAACTCAATTTTTGTTAGTCATAATCGTTAATGGTTGATTGTTCTATAATTTTCTTTTCGTTGATTCCATGTATCATTGTTGTAACCTATCCAACTTGTAGTATTTGTTGGTTTTTGATAATATCCTATTGAATAATGTTTTTGTGATGCCTTGTTCCATGAATAATGATGAGTATTCCATATTCTTCCTTGGTAATGTTGATATCAATATTCTTGTCTTCCTTGAAATATTTATTAGTAATGAGGGTGTCAATATGGATTCACATTTGATAGTTTTCACACCCATTTCATCTATTTTATTTTTAGAGACAATGACATCCTTTATCCTGTTTTCTTGGTCTTTTCTAACCTTAGACTTAGATATAATACCATAATATTTGTCATATAGATCCTCTAGATGGAGCTCAACTTCTTCAATAATCTTTTAGCAACCTTCTTGAATCATGTCTTCTTTCTTCCTTTGAAGATACATATATCAAATTTATAAATCCTTCTTCAATTCTAGATTTCATTACTTAATTTTGCCTTGTCAATATTTAGGATCACTCAACCTTGTTTCAAATTTCCTTTCCAAGTTTTTTGATAATATCCTCTTCAATTTTTTTGGTAATATCTTCATCCTTATTCTTTGATTCACACTCCCATAATTGTCATTTCACCTTCTTAACATCATTATGAATTTTTTTACTATGCTTATGGAATCTTTAAATTTCTCCATATATCTTTTCAATTTCACCCTTGACTAAAATTTCTAAATTTCCATGCTATTATATCCTTGTTTTTTGTTATTAACCTCCTTAATTAGTAATTTATGAATGGATATTTACATCTCGGTAGACTCATTGTATTTCTTTATAATGTGCTTTCTTAGCTCTTCATTATTCCTATGCAATTTGGAAAAAAATTCTTTTGATTCCTTTAATTCAATTCGAATTTTATGTATCTCCTCCATTTTGGTATCCTTGATACATCTATTTAAGGAGACTTTTTCTAAAAAATATCCTATGGATTTGAGTCTAATATCTTTATCAAGGCTCAAACACCACTCCCAAGCTTCACCACAAAAGTAATCACTTGCATCAAAAAAAGCCTTACTATTTTCCTTCATCATTCTCACCCATTCCATGGGATCTATTATATCTAAAATTCATTTACATGAATGTTATGTATTCCCATTGATTCTTAATTAAGGTCTAACCCAAACCCTCAACTTAGAACATTAATATATTATCAATAATGATCTCAAATAGTTACGATATTTTCTAGTATACTCTCCTATGCATTCTCTTTATAATGAATCACCTCAATTGGACATCCCAAAAGTTATGATAATTTTAATTAACATAACCTTTAAGACCTTGACTTGGATATTATACTTTGGTTGACCTTTCAACTAAAGTATATTTGAAATTTTGGATTATATTATTATAATATGTCTTCTCTAGAATGTCATATGTATTACCAAAATTTGATGTGCAAAGTGAAAGTTATGGTAGCTTTCCAACTTTTGCCAACATGGACAACCACAAGGGAGTGGTTCCTCATACTAGCATAATATTTGATTGACTATGATATGAATATTCTTATTTTTTTGGTCTTCTCCTACTCAAATAGATAAATAAATAAATATTCTCTAACAATGCTCCACACTACCCTACATTTGACATACCTTCCCAAAAAATGCTCATTACTAAGTTAGACATGCTTAATATCTATGCATATTGGATGGAAAATTTTAGGGGCTAATGTTCGCCCAGTGGGCTAATTTTCCATGATTTTTCCACAAAAAAGATTTACCAATTTCCAATCTTTATAAAAGATGATTCACCCAAATTTTAGAATATGCAATTATTTTACCTTAAAAATCGCCAACATTATATAGAGACTATATATAAAATCATTATAAATTTGAATAATTTTATAAAGCAATAAACATTTTATAGTTTACATATTAGGGATTAGAGAGATTCACCAATGTTTTTAAACTTCAAGAAAATTTTCCATCCTTAAAATTTTCCTCGCATATTGGATTTGTTTCTATGGCATAAATACCTATCCATACATAATCTTAATCCTACATTAGTGAAAAGATATAACTGATAACAACATATAAACTCTAATATAACATGATCCTCACATTAAGAAAATTAGCCAAAAAATAATACTTACTAATCGATAAAATATTTATCTAATTTCAACTCAAGTTAATCAATTCAATTCATCATAATAACTCAACTCAAAATTAAATTTAACATTTCTGAACCATATCCATATTGAAATTCAAAAAACAAGAAAATGGATTTTAAAATTTAAATCAATTACCCTAAATTATCTATTAACCCGCTCCTTTTTTTTGTTTATTCATATACTATTAAAAATAAAAATTAAAAACTTAAAACAATGTAGGCAAAAGAATGAATATATCACAAGTTGCAATTTAAATGCCCCTTGTCTTAGCGTGCACATGAACAAAAACACAAACCCTATAATTTCCTAACCTGTGAGGATGGTGGACAACACTGGACCCCATGATGTGATATACCAAGACATCAGAAGAAAAGCTCAAAATATTACTCCATATTTTTATAAGAGGTTGTAACCTTTAGTTACAGTTGACGAGATAATAATATTATATAATATTGAATATATATATACACGGAATTTCAAATTTAATATTTTTTCAAAAAAAACTACAAATTTAAATTAAAAAAACAAAAAGTCATAGTATATATACTAATAACTATTTAAAAATCAGGTACAACGTAGCCAAAATATTAAATAGATCACAGCTTGCAACATAAATGCATTTGTCTCAACATGCCTACAAATAAAAACAGAAACCCTGTAATTGTATAACCATTGATGGTGGGTGGACAGGGATGGAATTTGACAGGTAATTTGTTTGTTATGGGTAATTTATTTGTTAAATATAGTTTAAAAATTTTATAAAGTTATTTAAATTTTTATTTGATATTCAAAAATAGATTGGTAAGGTGTGAAAACTATTATAAATTTGACGAGTAATTTATTCATTATGGGTAATTTACTTGTTAAATATAGTTTAAAATTTTACTAAGTTGTTAAAATCTTTATTTGATATTAAGAAACAAATAAAGAAAATATAAAAACCATTACAAATTTAACAAATGATTTTGTTTTGAAATTCCAACTCTAATAATAATAGACAATATTTAACCACATAATGCCATATACCGAGAGGTCAAAAAAGAGCTCAACATATATGCCCCATATTTTCATAAGAAGATTGGACTTATACGGAGAGGTAAAAAAAGAGCTCAAGATATGTGTTCCATATTTTCTCACACACACACACACACACACACACACACCACACCACACACATTAATATTATCACACTATAAACATAATTATATTTATTTTAAATGCACCTAGAGATGTTTTCTAGCCGAGTATGGTAGAGATGTTGTAATGTTCCTTAAACATTTTAAGGGGTTAAATTACATAAAAAATAAATAAAAAGATAAAATTAATAATTATGTTTTATAACTTAATTATAAACAAATTAATCTAGTCTAGATCTATATTAACTCTCAATCTACCAAGGGTCTAGAGAGATCAAATCCCTTGAAATATAAACTTTTTTAGAGTGAAAAGAAATTTGATCCTTTTAAACACTTGGCAAATCTAAAATTATAATGAACCCGACTCATGTTATTTTTTCTTTCTCCTTATTATCAATATAGTTTTAAAATGAAATATTAGTTTAACCCACATTAATTTAACACACATTAATGGTACTTGCTATTGGATTTTCATATTTTCTTTTTGAAGTTGATGTTTTGCTTTTTAGATTATTGGCAATTATATCATATGATAGTGATTTATTATATACATTTTGATAAAGTCAAAGTTGTTATGTTTTTCAAAAAAAATATATGGAAAAAAAATATCGCATGATTATATTAAGAAAATAAATACTGCTTTTATAATTTATAATTTAATATAGATTAAAAATTATTTATTAAAAAATGTTTTTAACATAATTTTAAAAATGTAGATGAGTTAGTGGATAAAATACATAGTTATTAAAGAAAATAAATTTTTTTTATAAAAAATTAATTAAACTCAAATTCTAATTGAGTAGAATCCACAAGTAAAAACATTTATAATTACTGGGTAAATAATAGAAATCTAAAAAATTATAACATACAAATATGAACCACATACTACTAATTCTTCACTTAAAAATATAAAATTTTTTAAAAACATTTTATAATTAGGGGTAATAATGGAAATCTAAAAATTATCCATACAAATATGGAACCCATATAACTAACTATCTCACTTAAAAAATATACAAATATTTTTAATATAAAATTAATAATTATTAAATTTCAATATCAATTTACCATGATATACTCATTACTTTGTGAAGATGTTGAATATGAAGTATATATCATTTTTAAGATAACAATAAATTCTTCATTTTTCACTTAAAGTTTGTATGTATTGAATAACTAACATCCCCAACGTACACGTGATGTGCTCCACATGTTTATTAAATATGGGTATCCAAAGATTTCAAT
This sequence comes from Pinus taeda, assembly GCA_000404065.3. NCBI lineage: Eukaryota > Viridiplantae > Streptophyta > Pinopsida > Pinales > Pinaceae > Pinus > Pinus taeda. The sequence continues at coordinate 9,967 of APFE031011214.1, forward strand.
CAACTAACGCGTGTTTTGATGTTAAGTCTATGTTACAATGTTGAACTCATGTCAAACATCCGAAATGTGAGAGATGTGTAATGAAGGGTAGTTGTCACATGATAAGTGCAATGTCACAAATACTAGCATGCAATATTATATATAGGTTACATGTCAACACTTTAATATAACATGGAATCGATGTTGAACCACTAATGTGTATGGTGTGCCATGTCACAAAATGTTAATGTATAATGTGTCACATTGACAAGTGTCAATGTATCATTTGTCACATGGTACATTACATATCAACCTTTTGTAACATAACAGTTATTACATGGTAGCCCATTATTTCCTCAAATACATCAATTATATCATATGATTGCTTTAGCTTCTAACATAAATTTGATGTATACACTATAAAGTATAAAGTAACTGAATGTAGATGATTATTATTTCAATTTTTGTTTTTTTGGTTGATAAAAATTAAAAATTTCAACCAGGGTTGTATTAATAGTATATTTTAGTTTAATAAAATTTACTTAATTTTTAGAGTAACCATGGTAGAATGTTTCACCCAAAATTATCTTTATAATCAAGATTTATGACCATGTTATTCGATGTTGATACTTGGGTTGTTTCTCTTAACATTTAACCTTATAAGTAGACCTATTAGTAAAAAGGGAAATTGAACACCATACCTATAAATTGTTAGAGGTAAGACAAGTCATTAGCAAGGATATATCTTCATTATACCAATCATTTTACTCCATAAGGAGTATAGTTTGTGGTAATTATACATGTATTATAGAAAATATAACAAAACTAACTTCAAGGACAATGTCAATATACGATGATTTAATATTTGTTCAATGGAATTATAATACTTGTATTCTCTGGGTGGTTGGTTTGCAAGTTTATATGCTACATAATTAGTATAAGACAAAGGATGCTTAGCAAGATAGAATTTTATACTCATCAAGTTCATTATGAGTTTATGACCATGTGCTTTCGGTTGGCAAATGCCCCCTCAACATTCCATAACCCCATGTAAAATATTTCAATCAATTTCTTAGAAAGATTTCAATCTTCTTTGATGACATCATCATCTATAATGAGAAGTGGGACAATAATCCCCAATATGTCATGAAGGTGTTGTGGGTCTTAGAGGTAATTAGCTATTTAAATTAGATAAAAAACAAGATATCATTCCATGAAAGATATTTGATTCAAAAGAAGCCATTGAAAAATTATTTGTAGTAAAAAATCCCAATGAAAGGCTCACATAAAAATATGATACTTAGGACTTATTTTGTTTCCAACTAAAAAACATTTTTTGGATCACATTCCCTCATTGAAGAATGCAAGGCCACCATGTGAACATGTATGGATTTGGTCTCCTATAAATTCTTAAAATCATGGACAAGGATGTGTAATTAATGTTGGCTTTGGTGAGTTGACAATGGATTTGTTATATTTGATGTAGTAAATGTAATTTGCAGTAGAGGGATTTCTATTCAAATTATACAAGGTGACATGGTGCTTATTGGCCCGTACTTCATACTCCAAGTGTAAAAGGAAGAAATTATAAACTGTTTGGGGAAACATAAAAAATGAGTTATATTCTTCATCCCCAAGACTAGGGGGATTTTAGACTCATCATAAGTCGATGACTTGTCACCCTCCAAAATTGATCATTCAAAGTATTGATCAAACCATAGCCATAATAGCAAAGCACATATTGTCTAAAAATATTCATTAGAAGTGGATGGAATCCATGATAATAGACTTATTTTTAGAACATATCAATAATTCTTGAGAAGGCATGGACAAGGGAAGAGGCTTACTACTTAAAACTTTAATTATTAATATATATTTTAAGAAAAATTATTAATATGCCATAATCTTGCGCATGATTAAGGTGTTTAGGTTTAATATTTTTTTCTTGGGTATGAATGAAGTTATACTTGCAGAAGCATTAAAATAACTTTATATTAACAAATGAAAATCAAAAGGCATGGGCCTATTTTTGGCATATTTATAAAGTATATCCTTTGGTACATTCCTTATATGTGATGGAAAATAAAGCTTTAACAAAATATTTCAAATCAACCAAAAATTGCGAGAAAGGCTCATTTAAGGGATTCATCTTCTAAGAAACTTGTTAGTGAACACTTTATAGATGAACCCTTCCTTGTCATCCTAGAGGAGAAAAAATGAATGGAAAATGCTATGGTTTGTAACCAAACCTTTCTGTGATATGTAAGGGTTTAGAATATTCTACGCTAAAATTTACTAATATAGGCAAAGTCCATGTGATACTCTTGATTGAATATTGAGTCAAGGATGATCCTTTAAAGCACTATCAAATGAAATGGTTGATTGGACCTTTATTGAGAAAGTCTTATGACAAGTTTGAATAGACCGTTATCTTGAACATTATTAAGGTGTTAGGATTTGGTATTTTCTTCTTGTGTGTGATTGAATTTATGCTTGCACAAGCATTGACATAACTTTGTATTGACAGATAAAATCAAATTGTTCAAGCCTCTTTTGGCATATTTATAAATTATCACCTTTGGAACATTCCTTATATGTGAAGGCAACTAAACCTTTAATGAGATATTTTGATTAGCCATCAAATGGGACAAATGCTTATTAAATGGATTTTTTTTCCCAACTTAAGTGTTCAGAATTTTTTCAATAGACACCTTCCTCACCATCCTTGAAGAAAAATTATCTATTAATAACGTTATGAAATGTAACCATTTTTTTCGCACAATGTATGAGTCTAAAATCCACTAGGCCAAAAATTAACATGGCAAGAAAATTACATGTAATATTTTAAGTGGACATTAGATCAAGGATGGTCATTCATATAATCAGAGTAAATATTGAATTTCATGAACCCATTTCCCTTTAGATAATTTCCTAAGGAACTATTGAAAATAGTTATTTAAAAAGTGGAGAAAAAAAAATGAAAAGTAGTTGACTATTCTTTATCATTGGTTATCACATTCAAATTAATTCATGTTCACATTCCATTTTCCAAGTGCACTTAGTGAAATCTAACCAAAAATTTTAAACCTCTATATCCAAGCTTCCATTGGGAAAATATTAAAGGTAGCAAGGGATTTCTAACCTATGTAAAACATTTTATTTAAAGTCCCTCCTATTGAAGTTAGGAATTCAGTCTTCCATTAAATAGTGGAAGATTTATAAATAAAATACATAAAGTGACTTCAAGAAATTTGTATATTATTGGAATATAACATCAAGAGTTTATCTCTAAACTTGTAGGTGGATTTGATTTCAAGTAGAAGAAGCTTCTTATCAATCATCATAATATTTCAAAGGCAATAATCATTTTATAATGTCACCATTAATATTCTCTATGCGTTACTAGGATAATACATGTTTATGCATATATATTGTGAAAATCCTACTAATATAATATTTTTGGTGCTAAGCAAGGTAATAATTCAATACACCATGTGGAAAGTGTTGCTTTGGATCACTTATTTGAGATCTATTATCAATAATCAAAGTCATGTCTCTTTTTGATACAAGATATATTACCGCTAATCTAGCAATATCTCTTATTATAAGAATATGCAGACCATCATAAAGTACAAGAAGAAAAATTCTAAAAATTATATCATTCATAGTTTCAAATTCAACAATTAATGTCGATCTAACCTCCATGTCAACCTTGTTTAACACTTCATGCATCACCACTTTTCTACTAGTTGTAACTCATCTCATAATTCATTGTTGCATCAAAATTAACCTATAATGAAGACCAAGAACATATGTAGAAACATATAAACAAGATATATCCTACCTAAAATCCTATGGAAATCATAAAAAAATAAAAATATATCTGTCAAATAAGAGAGAGGACATACAAAATTTATGTGGTAAAACTCCAACGTGGGGAAACGACCATGGAAGTAATGCTTACTATTATTTGTATACTCTCCTAATTGAGAATAAACATGTATGGAGTTCAAATGGGATCCTTATAACTCTCAAGCATATGGATGATATAGCATAAGGACCCCTAGGGTCTAGGATAATGATAAATACCTTAACCCAACCTCCACCCTTCTTGATCAAAGACCAATTTCCTCAATTTCTAGTAACAAAAGAAACCTATACCATTGATATTAAGCAACAAGCAAAGGTGAAGATCAACCAATCCATAAAAGCTGATGTTAATATCATCAAGAGAAAAGAGAGTAGTGGATAAAGATGATGTATTAATATAAGTCACTGTTACTTGACAGATAGGTCATCCCC
>APFE031011216.1:0-17635 GCA_000404065.3 Pinus taeda
TTGTAACTTACAATCCGACGGTCACGATATGTAGTGATCCGACGGTTCATTCTCTCCTCGGTATTACCGACACTTGATCCGTGGCTTGACACCCGATTGGTCCATGAATTCTATTTAAAGCGCATGGAGGGTCATTTGTAGGTTAACCGTGCATGAGAGAAGCTTATGTAAATTTTCATTCTTTTATTAATAAATTGCCTGTAGTAGACACGTTGGCGCAGGCCGTGGACTGTTTCCCTCTCTGAGGGTTTTAACCACGTCAAAATACTGGTGTATTGATCTGTGATCTGTTTGTGAGCGGTGTCCTTCTGGTGTTCTGTCTGAGGAACTTACCCTGTAAATTCCTACAATGAGAACCTTTATCACACTTACATATTTTACAAATGGCTCCTTCATGCCATCTTCCAACTTGTATACCTCGATAACATTCATTGCACACTTGTCACTGTTAAGCGGATAAATCATTCTTGCGGACAAGACCGATCTCCCTAGTATCAATTGATATCTAGCAACAAGCAGGACAAGAAAATCTACTTTTCTCTAAACATATTTCCATTCATTAATACAAACTAAGAAGTGTTTTAGACCCTACCTCAAGTTCAACGCTAGTTTGTGGCTGCCTTGCTCCAACAGCTTCAAATAGTATCCTTTTAATAACCTACAAACACAAACAAGCACACATCAAAGAACACCTGCATAGCTAATATAATAAATCATGTTCATCATAGTGATCAAGGAGACTATGAAATAAACCATTAAACGCAGCTTATTGAGAAAAGTAAACTTGATTGTATTGACTTTGAGAAAGAAGAACTTTACAACCTTGGTGCCTTGATGTTGTACAAGCTCTTCCCAGGGTCCAGGCAGGAATCTCCTCTACTTTTACAAGACCCACTCTTTCCCAAATGAGATCAAAAGGTATGTAATCTTTCCTCTCAAAAGCTCAATTAGGAAGACTAAGTTCTAGTAGCATATACCCTCAAAAATATTCAACTTTCAACCTCCCAAGTAACCAGCCCAAGGCTTCATTTTATAGTGCAAGGGAAGGAGTTTATAGGTCCACCATTGAAGGCATAGAGTCCTCCTTCAAGGGGATAAGCTCCTCACATCAAGGGGTTAGCTCCTTAAGGAATGGGATGCATGCATCCTCAAGGAGCGAATTTTCCAGCACAAGATTCCTTCTAGAAGCTTCCAGAATTGACTCAAAGTGAGTTTTCAAGAATAAACTCACGCCTTTTCACTTTTACAGGGGTTCGCACCCATATATGTAGATACAGAGTGGTCAGGTGCATAGGGGACATGACGAGTGAGTGGGGCACCGCAGGTAAGGCTAAGAGAAAGTTTGAAACCAGAGTTTTAGAGATTTTTAAGGACTTTCTCTCATTCTCAAAGCTTGATATGCAGAGCTGAGGTTTAAGACTTCCAAAGGAGGTATGTATGAGTGGTGATAGACTCATATTGATTACAGAAAGTCATGGTGACAATTTTTCGTGTAACAGATTGCCCCCTAAAGTGTGAAGTCTATAATAGATTAGGATAGCTTTATCATCTATGAAGAGTGAAGTGCTTTATCATTTCAAGGATCTTCCTATGGATATCCTGGTCGGAACCTGTAAAAATATTCAATGCAAAATATATATATATATGATCATATCATCACTGAGGTAGGCATTCCCATACTCAGATCAAAACTGACTAGAAACTATCTAAATTGCTCTGATACAGGAATGATTTTGTAATACATTACAAGTATAGACATATGTAGACACAGTATGGGCGCAATCATTTGTTTATGAATAGTACATTGTATAATGACTAACAAAATTCCTCGCAGCCTGGATAGTAGAAACTGGATCCAGGGTCTTCATTTCTACTTCCTGAACTAGTACGATTCTATCCATGTGAATGAATGTGTTGAAGTCGAACATGGTAGAAACCACTTGATTACAGGTCAATGATGTAAACTGTTAACAAGTGTGAGAGGAACCACCAGTAATGTCAATGGCCCTCAAAGTACTCAGTACAATCCGTGAAATGTGAATGAATGAGTCGATGTTGAACACGTGACAGAATCCTTTGATCGAAGGTAAATGATGCAACCTGTCATCAAAGGCAAAAAACCTGCCATTAAGGCATGCAGATTCCAAGGTACTAACGATTTCTAGATCATCTTCCTAGATAATGAGTTGAAGTCGATAGAAAGCAATCCGTTGCAGGCAAGCCCACAACACGAAATCATAGATCAAGTTTTGAAGAAATGTATTTGGCAAGGACTAACTCAGGGATGGTCAAAATGGATGACAAATATTTCGCAAATGAATGGTTTATTTGAACTGACCTCTTAAACACATAACAACACTGCATATGGTTTGGTTACCATTGACCCAAAGCTAATACCTGGAAACCGGCTAAAGGCTTACACTATGGTTTGATTAACTATTAGGTAAAGGATTTCCCAACCCATGTGAATGAAAAGTGTCATGTTCAAGAGTGGTTGACTACTTTTCAAAAGACGAAGTATAACAATCAGGTTCATTTTTCTCTCCTTTCCCCACCATTTCTGGCAAGTACCTCTTCATTTTTGACAAGCTCGAGGACGATAACATTTGCTTGGTTATAAGCTCATCCTTCGGATGAGTCCAACTTAGTTTAAGATTCGAACCCTAAGAAGGAGTGGTTCATTCCTGTTTGTAATTGAACAAGTCCTTTACTGTTTAAATTTTAAGGAGTCTAGTATAGGAGAAACTCGGCGTTTTTCAATTTTAGGGAGTCAGAAGAAAAACTTAAGAAAAATCCATGGTTGTCCTTTTTCGTAAATTTTTGTCTCCCATGCCCAAAAAAGTATAAAATAATACTTGAGAGAACTGTTAGACCAATACGATCAAGGAGTACTTTTCATAATTAGTGCCTTCAATCTGAAAAAGTAAAGAAGCGATCGAAAACACGTCATTTTATTACCAATATAGAACTCGAAACGACAAAAGTCCAACAATATTTTCGTGTTTATATGGTCAGAAAAGAGTTGTAAGTGTATCGTCTTTTTAATTCCGTTTTAATGAGTCTGAAAAGAAAAACTTGGCAATCTTTTCATATTTTACGAGTCTGAAAAGTGACCTCTTCAAAGTGAAAAATAAATAAATTAAAAATTTATTTATTCAAAAAATCTTATAAAAAAGGCTTTTACAAGTTCATTTTCACCGTTTGGCTTTGGAGTAAAAAGTAAGAGCTTTTGGTAAGAAAACTTCCCGTGAAGATTGCGGAAAATCCGACCGCTAGAATCGAGAACCGTCCTCCAGGTAATCCACATCGTCCTGACCTGTATTTCATCCGTTTCATTTTCATTTTTAGGGCTTTAAAATTCATTTTTTGAGAAAAATTATGGTTAAAAATCGCTCGCGGTGGTTGCGCAGCCGTAGCATGTATATCCTGCGAACCCCAACTTTTTCGTATAAATGAAACAGTCAGGGTCCCACACCTGCCCTTAAGAACGAGTGTGAACCTACACATTGTCCCTAATGCGGTGGGTGCGGACCCCACGAAACGTGTTTTGAAACCCTATAATTTCTCATTTCTGCCCAAATGTTTTGAAATCATAAAATTCTAAACCGCCTATTTTGCAACGTAGATAGACAAGATGCTTATTTGGCGGGAAAGAGAACATGAATATGTGGATCAAGCCGCATTACTCCATCCACCTTCATTACAGGCTTTAAGAGCATGCAGACTACTGAAATTTTGGACCATACCTAGCATGAGGGCACAAATAGACTTTCTATAATGGCTGGTAGACAGGTGGAGCACATAGGACGAGTGTTTCATCATTGGATCCCATGATCAGTGATAATCGCTTGAGGAACACCGAACCTAGTAATTATATGTTTGAAAATGAAAATAGTAGCAATTTTTCCGTCTACCGAAAATGTAGGCATCGCCTCGGCCCACCTGGTAAAATAATTTACCGCAAGGATGATATACTCATGCCCCCCAGCCGAGTGAGAGTTACATGTAATAAAATCGATACCCCATTTTGCGAAAGGACCAACGGCAATGATAGGGTGGAGAGGAGCAAGTGAAGCACACATCTTTCGATGAAAAATTTGTCAATTGTGGCATTTTTGGACTGTATTGATACAATCTTTAAATAAGGACCACCTGAAATAACCAGTGCGCAATATATTTTGGGCTGTGGCATACCCAGACATATGGTCGCCACACACTCCAGAGTGACAGTCATTCAGGACCTTTTCAACTTCCTCATGAGATAAACAATGATGAAAAACAGAATCCACCCCATGATGATAAAGCGTATCTCCAATAATTTTGTATGGTTGGGATTGGAAAAGGATTTTATTTCATTGAGATCATAAAATTTCAAGCCGAAAAGATTGGGTTTGGAGATAGACAATTATATCCCCATACCATGGATCAAGAGTACTAATAAGAAACAAAGATTCATTCGCAAGGGATTCTTCTGCCACAGTTTCGGTATCAATACGAGGGAAGTCACACATCAATTCCGCAAAAACCAAAGACTTCTTTGACTTGGATTTTTCAAATTCCAGGTCAAATTCCTGCAGGATAACAATCCATTTGGAATACTTGCCCCCTAGCAATTGTTTAGACAAAATATACGTCATAGGGTTACAGTCAGAAAGTACTGTGGTTTTGCGTAGTATAATGTAATGACGAAATTGCTGGACATCTTGAACAGCTGCCAGAGCCAATTTCTCCACATGTGAATACTTAAGCTCAGTTGGATTCAAAGTTCGACTAAGATAGTAAATCACATGCTCAGCATTGAATTTATCTTCTTGAACTAAAACCATTCCAATGGTGGAATGAGAAGCGGAGAGGTACAAAAAGTAATCCTGGCTGTAGTTGGGAGGATGCAATAACGGTGCATGGGTCAACACGTGTTTAAGTGCATCAAAAGGTTTCTGAGCTATCTCATCCCAAAAGAATGGAGTGTTCTGTTTCAACAACCTGGTAAAACCTTTTTTTATCTCGGTGTAGTTAGGAATGAATCAACATAAAAAGTTTTATTTCCCTGGCAAACTTTGGAGTTGGTGAAGAGTCGAAGGTGGAGGTAATTTAACAATAGCTTCAACCTTCGAGGATTGACATGAGTGCCAGCTTTAGAAACAACAAATCCCAGTAAGCGACCCATTTCTATACAGAAAAAACATTTTTGTGGATTCAACCTAATTTGATAATGCCTACATCTCATACAGATGGCTCTTAAATGAGTGAGATGATCAACTCTACATAATGAATGAGCAAGTAAATCATCGAGATAAGGCTGCACAATGTGCTTGATGTCGTGAAATGCGTAAGACATAGCCCTTTGAAAAGTTTCTCCGGCGTTCTTCAACCCAAAAGTTAATTTGCAATAAGCAAAGGTCCCCCATGGACAAATGAAAGTCATTTTTGGTTGATCAGCTGGGAGTATGTTAATTTGATTGTAACCGGAAAATCCATCCATAAAAGAGAACATTTCATTGTCGGCACAATCATCAATTATTTGATCGATATAGGGAGTTGGATAATTGTCCTTTGGACAAGCTCGATTAACATCCCTATAATCAATACATATTCTTATCGTTCCTTGCTTTTTGTTAACAGGAACAATATTCGATACCCAATATGTTAAAGGGATCAGATATATAAAACCTGCTTTAACTAATTTCTCAACTTCAGCTTTAATAGCAGCAGCTTTTTGTGGGTGAATCTGACGCAAACGTTGCCAGACGGGTTTAGCATCCGGGTAAGTTTTGATTTCATGGAAAACAATTGATGGATCGATTCCTGGCATTTCTTCATATGACCAGGTAAACACATCGCGGAATTCTTGAAATAGGGCTTTATAAGTTTGGATTTCCTCGTCCATACAAGAAGCACCTATATTAATGTTTTCAATAATTTCGGGCTTCACTGAAATGTCAATAGGAATAGTTCGAGAAATGTTTCAAAAAATAAACTCAGAATTAGAATGTTTCAATGGATTCTATGATTCCTTGACATAATTAGTGGTAAAAATAGAGGAGAAATCATTTTCAAAATGATCAAGCTCAGGTAAAAATGAAGATCGATGATGAAGATCTTCCCATGGTAAATCATCAACAGATAAAATCTCACGAATCTGCTCATCAGTGTGAACAATTTTAGAAAAGGTTGTTGTATCTGAGGTTGAGATTGAAAGTGATTCCGCATTAACCATATTCATTGGATCGATTTCGGTTGAACTAGAGTCGGAAAATGACTGTACTGCCTGATATGTAACTTCAAATGGACTCACAGGCATGGCATCACCAAATGAATCCACCTCGGAATCAGAAGGAATGATCCAAGGATCATCAAGAATAATAGTGTCTGATGAAATCATATGAATGGTTCCAAAAGGAGGTGATACGTTTGGAGGAGGAAAGGAAAAATTTCCTAGTAAACCAGAATCTTTGACTAATCCCACTCCAACATCCTTGTAAGGGATAGCTGGTTTACCGACATGTTGAATACTCTCAGAAGAGGTTGGGTCGGATGAAAAGTAATTCAACTGATCTATTGTAATGATCTTTCCATTATAAGGGAACTTTATGAGCTGAAAGACCGATGAAACAACAACAGTCATCGCGTAAGACCAACTACGACCCAAGAGAAGGTTGCAATCTAGAGGGGGGCATCAACCACCTCCACGTCTAGATTAACAGTTTTACCTTGTACCCCTATAGGTAAATCCTATGGAATGCCATTAGGATGAAACCCTCGGCCGTCAAAAGCCTTCAAAATCATCGGGGATTAGTTAAGTGTCGGAGAACCAAGCGATTTCCAACATGAAATCAACATAATACATGTTGAAGCTCCCTCATCAATCATAGTCCGAAAGCAAGGCCTGTTTTTGACTAACACTGGAATCTGGAAAGCCATTTGATGAGGTAAGTGAGGTGTACTATTTTCTAAATCAAAGATTATGAGGTTGGAATCCTGGACATCAACGAATCCTACAGCAAACAAATGCAATTTATGTTGTGCTTGGCATGATTGCAACACCTCCAAAGCCAACATTGTTGAAGGAGATATAGCTAAATCTTCAACAATGTTATAGTTCTGAGCATCTCTCGCATGTGGATTGAAAGTTGACTTCTGAAGTATACCTTTAGCAGGCGGTTTGATTACTAAGTCTGGATTAGGTTTCTCGATCTATAGTAGATCAAAACGAGGAGTTGGAAGTTGATGGGTTTGAACTAGAAGATTCTAGTTCCTTACCACCAACATGATTCTTACTTCCATAATCTTGCGATTGTGTTGCAATCCTGACGTGGGACATCATCATAATTGGTTCTTCTGAGGCATTTGAGGAAGAACCTATCATCTTACTATCTTGAGTGGGAAAAAGGATCCTTCAAGACAGTAAGTGTTTGAGAACCTTTGACGAGTTTTGAAACCTCAACTCAATGTGGAAAATCTCTTGTAAAGTTCTCCTCATCATAGATGAGACAAGGATAGCGAGGTTTACATTTCTCGTCAGTAGATTCAGTTTTGTCTGGTTTCTCTTTTGCTTTTTGTTTATTTTTCTTCTTCCCTTTCTTTTTACCGCCGTATTTGGATTTGGCCATAGAAGATTCTACAACATGAATATCAATAGGAACTATAGCGGAATCTTCTCCTGTCGAAGAATCTGGTAAAGTTATAATAGGAGAAGAATTCTTTGCAGATTTCTTCTTACTTTTGGTATTAACTGTACCAACCATACCATCAGCGGCATGAGACCCTGAAGGAGTTGCAGTTATTTGATTTTGCTTGGGAAGATCAGGGATTTTTTCGTGTAAAGTACCTGACTACGTATAAACTAAGTCAAGGTACTAAGCTTGAGCAATTACTTGCTGTTTAGTAACAACTCCTGCCTTAGCTACATCCTCAGTGATTTTTGGTAATAAGGATTTAACAAACCATATTGCCAAAATTTGATCCGGGATATAAACTTTCACTAAACATTGTCAATGTCGCCATTCATGAATATAGTCTGAAATATATGTAGATGTTGACTGTTTTAATAAATTTAATAATTACGTTCCATTGTCATATCTGACAGGCAACTGAAAATGAGTTAAGAACAAAGTAGCTAACTGACTAAAATTATAAAAAGAGCTTCGTGGAAACTCAATGTACCACTTAGCCGCGAGACCAATCGGAGTGCGTTGAAAAATCCTTAAACAAATTGAATCATCTATATTGGAATTTGATGTACACTAGAGGTGATAAGTCATCACATGGTTTGACGGATCCTCTCCAGGTTTTCCTTCAAACTTGGGAATATCACTGGGAAACTTATTAGGCATTGGCGGCCAATACGGAAGATAATTAATTGGATCATTCGTAAGGCGTGACAAGTCGGGTAAATCCAAAGTTGTGATGAATGCTAACTGACGGTTAGGATCTCGAAAACTTTGGGACACAAGACCAGCGCTAGGAGGAGGATACCCAGGATTCAGAATATTATATCCTCCTAGAAAACCAGGTTTAACCAAACCAAACTGGGGTGGTTGAGGTTGTGGTTGTTGATATGTATACCCAGAGTACAGTTGATACTGATAAACTGGGGTTTGTACAGTAGGACCATATTGATATTGTCCCTGGTACGGTTCATAAGTAAATTGAGGTTGACTTGTGACAACTGTACTTGGACCAGGTTGTCCTACAGGCATGTAAATTGAAGTCTGGATTGTAAGTCCAGACTGGGGTACAAAGGTCTGAGGAGTTGATACAGGAACAGTAGAAATCGAAGTTGTTGATACTACAAAAGTAGGTGGGGTAGATTGAAAAGAAGCTGCAGTAGTTGCAATAGTCGATTCAGGCGGAGTTCGAGGTGAACTAGGCCCAGGCTAATGAACAACACCAGGTGCAGAGGTTTGGATAATTGATTGGACGGGTTACTGGGTTGAACCAGAAACCATGGGTTGTCCAGGTTGAGATGACAACTGCACATTAGGTTGAAAAATCTATTAACTCTGAGATGGATCCCACACCATATTTATTCCAGGGTAAGGGCCCATAACAGGTTGAGTATATTGAGGACCATAACCAGGTTGAGTGTAGGACTAATAATTTCCAGTTCCTTGAACAAAAGATTGACCAGAAGGTGGTTGGAAACCTTGAGATTGGTACTGACCTTGAGATTGATAACCTTGAGGCGGGTACTGATACTGGGGTTGACCTTGAGGTATATATTGATACTGGCATTGACCTTGAGGCACATACTGAGTCTGAGGTTGACCTTGAGGCATATATTGAGTCTGGGGTTGACCTTGAGGCATGTACTGACCCTGAGGTATGTATTGACCTTGAGGTTACCCCCTAAGCGGAATTTGACTGCCTTGAGGTTGCCCCCAAGGCGGGATTTGACTTCCGTGTGGTTACCCCCCAGGCGAGAACGGATTACCTTAAGGTTGCCCCCCAGGCAAATTTTGACTACCTTGAGGTTGCAGATTTGGAATAGCACCAGACATCATAATAATTTCTTCTCCACTCAATTGTGGAGTTTCGTTATGACCAGTTGATATCCCATGTTTGATGGATTGAGGAGACGCTCCCGAAAAGTACCAGAAACTGACTGATACCCAGACAGAATAGAAGGACCACCATATAAAAATGTTTCTGGATTTCGAGAAAACATGGATGACCGGTTTGACATATTCAAAGGAGGATAATAACCTTTGGGCGTTGGATGAAAAGGAATACTAGGTGGTGGAGCAATGAGACCCGGATTTTCTAAAAATTTCATCAAAGATACGTACTAAGCGTCACTTCGAAAAGGACTGTAAAAAACAGATTCACGCTCCCTAAGTTCTATAGTCGGTTCATTTTCAAGGGGAGTTATATCCTCATCCAGAATAATAAGTTCCTCAATAGAAATAAGTCCCGTCGGAAGATTCTAGGTAATGACACTTCCTACCCTAGGTGAACCAGGAGCACTAGACACTGGAGAAGCAAATCCTGAGGATGGAGTAGCAGCATGTTCAGTTTTAGGTTCAGAAATTTCAGGTTCCTCAATGAGTTCACTAGTAGAAGAAAAACTACCAGTAAGCTCGGAAACTGAAAGTGGTTTAGAAATATACTTTATTGCTGGAACGTGATAATCAGGATGAATAACCAAAGATGATTCTCCGGCCTCTGGTGACCCAACTCTACTTTCACTAGGTGTGACAAGAGCTTTTAGCCCTTCAAGCTAACTTGGCATATATTCGGAAGGCGGCCCCCGAAGTCTACTGGATTGTCTCGGTAATTCAGCCATGATTAATTAATTAATTACTTCACATGAAAACAAAGAAAATCTCAAGAAAACCACCTAAAGTCTCTAAAGAACCAAACAATTGAATCACACACCTAACAATCTAAGAGTTCAAACCACACAGAAACAATATTTTTCCATACCGAAAACACTAGTTGGTGATGAAATCCAACCTTGCAGAATTCAATATAGAATGGCGGTTGGAACAGTTACCCCGACAACCTGCTTAATGGAACAGACTGGCACAAGTTTCTCCACAAAACCATCTCGAGTGAAGATAACCCCCCAGAGAATCCAAGTGAGTCTAGTCGACGTCTGTTCCAGGTATAGTGAGATCTTCCCTCCACCATCACCTTAGGAATAATCCTAAAGATTATAGCCACTAAGGTTACCAACGGAAACAAATATACCTAGGGGAACAATCTACGATCCGATACGCACGCAAGGGCAGAGTAACAAGCTCAATCCCCTTGAAGGCTCCTTGACATAATCCAAGGTTTACCAACAAGTGAGCCTAGGCTCCTCAACAATGGTCAATCCGAGGTTTACCATTTTTAATACGTGAATATCTTCTATCGTTCCCAATGAGGAAGGATTGATTACCTCACTGGTTCAGATATGATCTCGTGCTTCTCCTTTAAGAGGAGCTTTCCTAGAGCATAGATGTAACAATTTGATTTTCTCCCTACCGCAAGATCGGCTACTTGTTTGTTTAAACTATCTTGGAGAGTTAATTACTCCCTACTCCAAGATACTAGTCTAGGCTATGTTGGTGAGTAAGAGCCCTAGAAATAAAAAGATTGTTAGATGAATTTTAATTAAGCGACAATTTTATTGGTTGTTTCTTAAGTCAAAAGGTATGGAGATGAAACTTTGTGGTGTGAAGACTCGACTCCAAAACGTTAAAAAGTGCACCTAAGATGATCAATTCTTTTCCTTTTCAATGAATCTCTAGCTAAAGGAAGAGTTGAGAATGCAATGCTTGAAAACAAAACTTTCCTTCAACATAAAACGAAAAGAAAAACTTTTGTTTTTTTTTGTCTTTTTCAAAACACCCAAACTAAGCTACTAATTATGCTCACAAAATAAATCCCTTTTCGTTTCAACACTCAAAACTAGAAAAAAAAAAAAATCAAAAGAGAAACTAAAATTTCAACACAACACACTCAAAACTATAAAAAATCTCATCTTGAGATTTAAATTCTTAAAACTAATCGAAATAAAAGCTTCAAATGTTTTTTGAGGATGTTTTCCCATAGTTATTCAGCAAACTAAGGATTAATTTGTTCAACAAGACAAATCAACCAAAACCATCCAGCTATGTTTTTATAACAAATGAAATTCACAACTTGACCAAGTTCATTCAAAGTTTTGCAAAGAGAAACAAAATTGATTTCTCACCAAAGGAAAATCTCACTAACCAGCTAGACTTATCAAGAAGACAAAAGATTACAGGGTGATCTAAGGTCTCTTAGGCTTCTAAGCTTCAAGTCACTACAAAGACTGAGTGAAGACCAAACCAAGCATGCAAAAACTTCTAGAAGTTCATTCAAACCACAACACCAATGGAACTTGCTTGTGAGAGACTTTTAACAGGATATATGTAGACTTGGGTAGAGGATAAAAGTAACAAAAAGGATCTAAACTAAACTGGACGAAAAGATTTCAAGATTTTCAAAAATTTTGACAGGGTCTGCAGGCCCACAGTGAAACCAGGTGTGATACCGCTCTGTGCAGTAAAGTAACAGTGCAGTCAGGTCCACACTGTAACTTAAGCAGAACATGCGGTCCTTGTCAAAATTTCAAAAAAATAAAAAATCAATCCAGAACTGACACACTACCCAATCCCACACACATCAAGTAAAAACCAGAAACAAAAAAAATCAATTTTCTCAAATCAAAGATCAAGGAAAATTAAACAATCAAATCCCATCCCCAGTGGAGTCGTCAATTTGTTAAGCGGATAAATCGTTCTTGCGGACAAGACCGATCTCCCTAGTATCAATTGATATTTAGAAACAAGCAGGACAAGCAAATCTACTTTTCTCTAAACATATTTCGATTCATTAATACAAACTAAGAGGTGTTTTAGACCCTACCTCAAGTCCAATGCTAGTTTGTGGCAGCCTTACTCCAACAGCTTCAAAGAGTATCCTTTTAATAACCTGCAAACACAAACAAGCACAGATCAAAGAACACTTGCATAGCTAATATAATAAATCATGTTCATCATAGTGATCAAGGAGACTATGAAATAAACCATTAAACACAGCTTATTGAGAAAAATAAACTTGATTGTAATAACTTTGAGAAAGAAGAACTTTACAACCTTGGTGCCTTGATGTTGTACAAGCTCTTCCTAGGTTCTAGGCAGGAATCTCCTCTACTTTGACAAGCCTCAGTCTTTCAAAAATGAGATCAAAAGGTATGTGATCTTTACCCTCAAAAGCTCAATTAGGAAGACTAAGTTCTAGCAGCATATACCCTCAAAAATATTCAACTTTCAACCTCCCAAGTAACCAGTCCAAGGCTTCATTTTATAGTGCAAGGGAAGGAGGTTACAGGTCCACCATTGAAGGGATAGAGTCCTCCTTCAAGGGGATAAGCTCCTCACATCAAGGGGTTAGCTCCTTAGGGAATGGGATGCATGCACCCTCAAGGAGTGAATTTGCCAGCGCAAAATTCCTTCTAACAGCTTCCAGAATTGACTCAAAGTGAGTTTTCAAGAATAAACTCGCGCCTTTTCACTTTTACAGCAGTCCACACCCATATATGTAGATACAGAGTGGTCAAGTGCACAGGGGATATGACCAGTGAGTGCGGCACCACAGGTAAGGCTAAGAGAAAGTATGAAACCAGAGTTTTAGAGATTTTTAAGGACTTTCTCTCATTTTCAAAGCTTGATATGCAGAGCTAAGGTTTAAGACTTAGAAAGGAGGTATGTATGAGTGGTGAAGACTCATAATGATTACAGAAAGTCATGGTGACAATTTTTCGTGTAACAGTCACATATGAAAAAAAGGAAAATTGTTGATCCTCGACCAAAAGATTTTATGGACATCAACCATCTATCCACTAAAATGATAGGGAGCACTTTCATTTTCATTACCACACACTAGTCTATGTTGGCGATGATTTGAAACAACTCATCGAATTGGAGTATTGGCTACATCATTTCTTTCCATAAAAGAATGGAAATCCACAACCTTGTAAGAAAGAAAATAACCTTTGTGAGAAGGAAATATTGTTAGGCCCCTATACTACTAGTGTAAACCCTTATTGTTATTAGTACAACCTCCTTATTATATTGATGTACCCATGTAGTGCCCATATTGTTACTATTGTGCCCCATGGAAGCCCACTATTGTTATTATTGTTCCCTTACATTATTATTTATGTCGCTTTGATTTATATTATGACCTCTAGACTCTTACATAATAGAAAGGGGGGTCTTTTCATTTGTATCATCAAGAAAAATTGTTCAATTTATGTAATGTAAAGGAGGTTGCCCCCTCGAAGAGGCTAAATTCTAAGGCATTGATCTATCTTTTCTATCTTTTGTGAGCTGGTTTCATAACATTTGGTATCAAAGCTTTAGATTCTAGGGTTTCGGTGCTCCAAATAGGTCATTGTGACATTTTAGCTATAAATTGTTTCTGCGACGTTTCAGAAGATAAAAAAAACCCATTTGAAAGGAAATCGTACTGAACCTTGGCTCTAGATTTCAGAGCTTTTTATGCTATATTTGTGGATATATGATCTGAGGAAGTTGGTATTTTTATAGACTCCTGAATTACATTCTAAACAGGTGACTTGGGGAAAATTGTCATAAATTTCTCTCTGAGCATCGGACTGAAATTTCATAAGAAAGTACAGAAAGAGGATGGACTGTAGTTTCTCGTATATATTTTTCAAACCTAAAGGTCAAAACAGTGACACGTGGCTCATCATACAAGTTCCCTCTACTAAACTAGTCTATAATCAGGTCACTATGGAAGGTTTGCCATAACTCTTTCTTGGATAATCCAATTTGGATCAGACTGGTGGCATTGGAAAGAGGACGCACAGTGCTACTGCAGATCGCAATTCCAGAACTGGAAGAACCGAAATTACAGAGTTATAGTCATTTCAAGATCAAGCTCCTAAAATCAAGAAAAGGTAATATGAGGAAGTTTGATGGCAAGGATCCGGTAAATTGGATACTTCAGATGGAGCAATCTTTTGATCTACATGGTGTACCACTATTACAAAAGGTATGTATTGCATCTTCATATTTAGAACTAGATTAATTTTTATGGTATAAAGGGTTTTGTTCTCGTAAACAACTTGTTACGTGGTTAATTATCATGGAGGAAATGATAGCACATTATGAGGATACAAAGAGAAACACATTCTTTAGAGCAACACCACAACAATTGGAAAGAGTAAAAGGGCTTTATTACATAGTGGAAAGTAAAATTATGGAAACAAAGGAACTCTTACCTCACAATATAAAGATGGAAGTTTTGTTTCTCCTAGCCTTCCACAACCTACAAGGGTTACACCACAACAATTGGAAGAAAAAAGAGAAAAAGGGCTTTGTTACAATTGTGATAGCAAATGCACTAAAGGTCATAACTATGTTGAGAAGAAATTATTTTTCATATAGTATGAAGAGGACGAAGAAAAGGATCAAGAAAAGAAGAGGATATATGCCAGGACCCAACCCCAGAGAAAGAAGAGGACAAATTGTTCTATCATCAAAGAATTATTCTGATTCATTTCTTCTTCATTGTTGTTAGGTGTCTCCAATGTCTCCTATTATTCCATATATTTTCTTAGATATTGTTATATATGGACCTCATTTCTTCTTCAATATTTTCTTAGATATTGTTATATGGTCTGACAAATATTCATTTGTTCTGATATTGTGAGCTGGTTTCATAACAAATATCTACAAAAGAAGTTAAAAATTTTAATCGAGGAACAAAATGAAAGCAAAAAGAATGTAATTTTTCTTAATTGTTACATCATCCATGTGCATTTTGAGGAGATGATATTGGTTGCATTGGTTGCAAATTTTCTTTGCAACCATTATTCACTAGAGTAGTGTTCTGCCAAAAAACATCAAATATAATATGCGTTGAACAATATAAATTTAACATTCACAAGGGAAAAACCTTCCAAACTAAACTTGTGTTAACCAGTTGTGTTGCACGAAGAGGAAAAGTGTCCTCACATTCTCTATCATGAATAATAATCTCTCTAGAGCTATGTTGGAAAATTTTGTTTCCAAAATTTCAAACGTATTAGCCCAAATTGTCAACCATCCTAGCAAGCATATTACTACCACCAAAAACATCATACACAACAATTTGTTCAATCGAATAAGATCACCTATCTTCCATCATAACATGTCTTCCACCATTTCCATGGCACCCATGTTTCTCATTTCTATCAGGCCTCCCTATGTAAACACACTGTTCCATATCATATAACAATATCTAAGAAAATATATGGAATAATAGGAAACATTGGAGACACCCAACAACAAAGCAAAGAAACATCCTAGTAAAATTTTCTTCCAACAAAAGATAGAATGTTTTGAACTTACGATTAGTGAGGTTATATTTTTCATCATTTCTCGAAGTTTCACAAGATGGTGGTCGATTCTAGCCTTCAAGAATGAATAAAGGTTGCACTAGTTCTCAATATATTTGCTGGTGAGTAATCATTCACACACTATTCTAAAAACAAATAGTGCAAAATGATAGAACAGTAAAAACTTCACATCAATAAGAAAAATAAAAATGGAAAAGAAAAAAAATGAACTCCCTACATTGTTGCAAAAGATACATTACGTACATATTCCATAGGGCTAACTATATTAACTATATGGTTGCTACAAGGAAAGTCCCAACCTTGTTCGCCAATAGAATATCCTAAATTTTCAACCATCTTAGTAACCATGTCAGTATCACTAATATAACCAGATCTCACAAATTGTTCATTCCCATCATTCTGCTCATCTCCCAAAATTGAATTTCTTTCATTTCTTTCAACAAAATATCGTCATCATTCA
Organism: Pinus taeda; assembly: GCA_000404065.3. Classification (NCBI taxonomy): domain Eukaryota; kingdom Viridiplantae; phylum Streptophyta; class Pinopsida; order Pinales; family Pinaceae; genus Pinus; species Pinus taeda. The sequence continues at coordinate 16,344 of APFE031011216.1, forward strand.
TATGAACACTCTCTTTACAAACACAATCTTCCCAAAGAAGAGAAAAGTTAGTAAAACTTAGAAAAACAAAATTTATTTCACATCATAAACATGTAGGAAAGAAAACATCCAAACAAAATCTTCCTTGCACTAAACCACTCCTATTTTCATGCTTACAATTTATATCTCCTCCTTCTTGTTGATTTTCTAAAGCTATTTTTTTCATTTCTATACAACTCTTCTCTGTGCTCTAATGAAATAATGATTATGTTGATACCACTACCATTTACATTCATTTGATTGTTGACATGTACCAGTAGAGTAAGGTATTTTCACACCACTCTTGTTTCTTCGTTCGGTCAAAATTTATATGATAACGTTAAACTCAGTTCAAAAGTTGTTTTCTAATTACCTTGAAGGCTAATACCCACTCTTTCAGCTTACAAAAATTGTAACTCCAAACCTTCCAAACCTGTAAATATGAACTAAACTTCGACAATAAATAAATTTAAATGATAACAAATAGGCCTTTGAATTTCTAGCATATACACACAAAACAAATATTTCAAAAATTTTGTTTTCCAACACACACTCTAAATGCATGGAACAATGATCCCCTTATAGATAATCAAAGAGCTCACACAAACAAATTGTATATCAATATGTACCAAATACTACTAAGGCTTTTAGCCCATACAATAAGAATTTTTGCTAATTATGGATTCCTCACCAAAAAAAAATATTCTGAATGAGTAAGAAAACCTTTCCATTTCTACATATTGCAAAAGACAAAGACATATTCACCACATTGGAAATTTTCAAAAATATGAAAAAATAAAATTAATCTCCAACAAACATATCCAAATTTAGAATAATTATGTCCTCAATATAACTTCAAAATACAATTTATAATGATCTTAAAAAAATGTTTAAAAACATTAAACATACCTAGGGTCTTCAACAATATCGAAAAACCAACATGTTGAATTCAATATATGTAAAAGTAGTGGAGGTATGTCAACAATAGAATATGCATTTGGAATAAGTGGAAAAACATTTCCATTTTCAATCAAATTGTCAAAAAATATTCAATCGTTTCTAGATCGAACCCTGAGGCTTCGACCACAGAGACTCCATCAACAATTGTTGTTTTGCTCATTTGACTCACCAAATCATATACCTTTAACTGCACTTCTGAGAAACCCAACATAAGCACATTTTCTTTAGTTGTGTGCAAAGGAAGGTAACCTAGTCATTTAGTATTTATATCCATGGAGATAGATTTGATCAGCAACCATATGTATCTCCAATCA
>APFE031011218.1:0-27294 GCA_000404065.3 Pinus taeda
TATTAATTCATAGTTTAATGTATTTGCATTAGGGTTTGAGCTTAGGTAAGGATTTTTAACAATGCTTTTGAATGGAATGTTGAGTATTTGAAATAGGTAATGGTGTTTAGTTCTTTAGGATTAGAACTAGCATTAGGTTTGGATGCATTTTGATTTAGCATAGGTTTCAGGCTAGGGTTTAGCATAGGATTTAGGGGTGGTACATAGATTAGGATTTATTTTAAAAAACCCATATGTACAATTTTGTCACAATGCGACATTCGTGAAATTCATCACATGATGACAATAAACCCATGTCGATTGTCAGCAAACGACGATATCGATCCTTTGCCATGATGACAACCCACGCATATCGTTGACTCAAGCTATCTTTGCAACGACAACTCAGACGATGAATCTATGCTACTGACGATGCTGATGTCGACACATCAAACCTGCAAAGTTGAACGACAAAACACATGTCGTCGACCAATCCTTGCAGAACTGTCGATGAACATAAGTTGATGGCTAGGTACAATACCACATCAATTGAATGCCATGAACATTACTACGAACATTACCTGCACAACCTGATCATAACCAACACTGTTGATTTGTCGAAGCTGAACTAAAGTGACGACGACACTGAATGACACCCATGAACACTGATGACGACACTTTGAATATATGTGCAATTGAATCAACGGATCCTCCTAGATCAAGCATGTAACCAAAATATGAATAGGTGTCAATTTTGGCAGCTTAGGGACAAAATCCCTCCTTTAGACAATTTTCCTCATCAAGAAAGAACCCTACTAGCCCTTGGAAGAATTTAATTTGGTTAAGGAAAAATATATTTTTAATATGGAAACCCACGTGTGCACAAAACAACAGGTCAACCCAAAAGGAAATTGGAAACCATTGGATAGTTATAAATACAAGTCAAGTGACCCTCATTTGCAAATCATCAATCATTGTTCTTTCTTTGGTTTGGCTCGCATAGGTCTGAAATTGGTTCGCGGGGAATTCGTTTGCATAAGTCTGAAATTGCAGGGTCTGAGCTCGCACGTATGGATTAGGGTTTTTTTCTTCACAACCGCAGGGTTGACACATGATATTTTTGGTTGTAGAGGCACACACACAAGCCTCTGCATGCAGTTGGAACATTTCAGCCGCACACACATCTGTCTCTCTGTGCAACTGGAAACTAGGGTTTCATTTGACAGTTGACCGCAAGCTTCTAAATCATCATTTTTATTAGTTATTGATGGATTCATCTATGGGATATTGTTTGGTTGGTTTCACTAGATATTCTTGTGAATGAAGAAATGGATCATTGTACTCTCTTTGCTGAAACATTCAATGATAATCTAATAAGAAGAAGAATTTGAAAGGGTTTTCCCCCTTGTAGCGTTTTTCCCTAGTCTTCAACTAATCCTGGTGTCTTTATGGGTGAATGATTTTCTTCTATTGTTCCTTTATGTTTCGCTGCATTGGTGATGATATTGTTCTTTTTGTATAATTGCATATGTTGTTAATGATGTTATGATGTTATGGGGTGAATTAAATATGTAAATTGATGAAATGCAATTATCTAAAGAAAAGAACAATATAGCTTTAAGAAAAATTAACATGGTATCAGAGTTGGGTTGAAGAAAAGTAATTGAAACCACCCTTGAGAAGACACTTTTAATGGAAGCAAGAGAATATGGAGGAGTCTTAAAAGAATGCCAGGGTCTGAAGGAAACCCTAAGCAATTTTGTTATTGGGGTTTGATGGATATCATGAGGTTAAGGTTTGGAAGAAACCTTGGGATAAGATAAAGGCTTGAGTTTTGTAGTTTTGAAACCCTAGCATGATTAATGAGAAGTTGTTCTAACACTTGTGACAAATTTAAGTGCAACCCTAGTTGAGCTAAGCTCAATTAGGCTTGGTTGCTAACGAAGTCGATGGGAATATTAAAGGCAACATCATTACATGGATAATGGACAATATTAACTATTGAAGATTGGTTCAATAGGGACCTGATCTCCTCTCTTTAAAGATATGTACCTTGTATATGTATGTTACTTATTTGTGATTCTATTCTTGTTTAGGATTATTGATTTGATTATTGCTTCTTGCATATTTGAGTATGTGAAGACTTCTAACCTCCAGATGAGATGTGATAAGCAAATCCTTGTTGAGGATCATCTAAATTGAATGTAAATAAAGCTAGTGCAGGAAGAGAAGAACTGGTGTTGGACAAGGAGAAAAGTACCTAAGGATTTTTTTTGAAAGCTTTCAAAGTAGCATCCAAAAAGTACAATATGCAATTCCTACAGCTGCCAATGACAAATAAAAGCTACAAGTTGCAAAGGTACATGTATACTACAATGTATGTGTAGTATATTGTTTTAGTGTTATGATTTAGTTGTAAGATTTGGGGGAAATTAAGCCCTAAGGTATGTTGAATACCACCATCATGAATGACTCATGCATGCGTATGAAAGTAAGTTTGATTTCTGGTACATGTGATATATTGGTGCCCTTGATATTTGGCAAGGCATGGTGGATTTCCTAATTTTATAAAGTTGGCTAGAAACATTGATTTTGATAACTTGATACTATAGCTTATGATAAGCATGACAACCTTGATAATAAAAGTGTGACAATAAGATTGATACTCAAGATCTTCTTATTGATCTTAATATGGTTTTGATATGTTAGTAAATTTGACAATGTGACAAAAATGAATGCCTTGACTTGATTGAGTAACGAAGTGATGTTGTGATTATGATCCTTAAAGTATGAATATACATTTATATGATTCTAACCAATGATGAAGATTTGATGACATGTTTGTATGTGATGATGAAGTAGTTGATGACGATTTGTTATGACTATGATGCATGTATGTTTGAAAATTTGATATAGTTGTGAATCCATGATCTGACAATTTTGTTTATGCATAAGAATATTACGATAGACATGTTGATGTCTTGAATGATGATTGAAGAGGCTTTCCATTAGGAGGGAGAAACTCCATTATTATTTGCAAGAAGTCTTTTGATTATTGAAGAAAGGTTTATGAAGATGAATAGATGATCTTGATGAAGGAAGAAGTTTTGTCGAATTTTGATTCGAGCAGAAAGGGTTTCTCTTAATCTAAACCCCAGCCACTGGAAGAAAGGCTCAAGCGTGCGACCACGGGCCTCCCAACTACACAGAAGAAGGCATGTGGGTGTGGTTGATCCTGTAGGATACAAAAGCTAAAACCTATGGATGAAAATCAAAAGTGCTCTAGGAGGATGAAAAATCTATAGACATGAAGCTGATGATAGAGAGTTCTATGAGAAAGGAAGTTTTAAGGAACTATGAAATCTACACACTGTTTGACTTGTTGCATAGAAAGTGAATGTCTTAACTCATCTTGTGTTTGCAGGAGCCTGTAGTATGCCTATCAGTTTGTTATTTTCCTTGATTTGATCATTGAAGCTAGTATATGGCAGTATTTGGTAAAAGGTGCAAGGGTGTGACAAAGACAGCTTAATATAGATGAACAATATTAGAATTTCGATAAGTTCATATATATGTTTTGGCTTATGGATTGATTGAATTCACAATGATAACAAGATCAGGCTTTGATCAATTTTTGGAATGGTGATTTTCCTTGATGTGGCACTACAGTATGGGCATAGTAACTCTCAGTGATTAATATTGGTATGCAATATTGATTTTGTATTGACATCAGTGGCCTTGGTACATTGGTTAAAGTGTAAACAATTGTGATTCAGTATGTAGTGATCTCACAATGAATGGATGGAACTTATATGACTTATCCTTGATGTATGGATTTACGTCTAGGGACAAAAATTATTCATATTATGATCATGAGGATGCCTTGATAAAGTTTGGCTTGATATTGCTTGGTAAATGAGAGTTGCTGACATGACACGAGATAAGGTTGTAACCTGGTATTTTGGTATGAGCTCTACCTGTCACCTCGTCTGAAAAGTTTGATAGTGATATTAGTAGGAACTTTTATTACTTTGATTTGACATTTAAGGCTTGATAAGAAGACTCGGTTAATTTGATTTCATAATATTGATTTGTTTGAGGCTGAGTATGTTGGTTTGGTCAATATTATGTTTGCAGAAAGCATTGTATGGGTTGAAGCAAGCCTCCCGAACATGGCATGTCTACATTGACAGTTACCTGGTAAAGCTTGGAAGACGTGTCGATCCAAAGCTCTACTTCAAAGTGGTCCAATGTATGCCCTTGATTTTGGTTTTATATGTTGATGATCTATTCTTGGCAGGTAACGAGCCTCTGATGATCAAAGTAAGAGGGATTTGGCCTCTGAGACTAAGATGGAAGACCTTGGCATGATGCTACTTTATGGGTTTAGAAGTTTGGAAAAGGAAAATATGTTGTGAAGCTATTTGGCATGATGGAATGCAAATCCTTGGACAGCCCAATGGAAATGAATTTCAAGAAGTTATGCAAAGATATTGTTGAACTTAACTTGGCAACCAACAATTAATTGAAGCATTGATGTTCCTTGTGAACACCCATTTAGATATATGTTTTGCAGAGAACAACCTAAGTCAATCATTATTGAGTCGCTTCATATGCATTGTGTTTTTGCCAAGCACATTTGCATGGGACGATTAATGTTGGTCTGAGATATACTTCCAGAGATGTATGACTACATCGATACACTAATTATGACTGCGCTGGAAAGCATTACTGACAAGAAGAGAACATTTGGGTGTTGTTTTATCTTGGGATCTGCCATTATATTTTGGATAAGATAGACGTTCGTAGCTTTAAGAAAGACTGAGGTTGAGTACATTGCTACTAGCATGGCTAGCTGTGGGACGGTTTGCTTGAAAAATATCTTTGAAGAGTTGTTTGAGGAAATTCTTAATATGACAGTGATATATTGTAGAATAGGATACAATTGGAAGAAAATATCATATATTGTTGGGACTGAAATATCTTCATGCATTGAGCCAATGCTGCTATATGGGACAAGCTTAGGCTTGTGGTTGCTACCTCCATGACAGGGAGAAAGGAAGAATAAGGTATCATTTTATGTCATGTATTTGTTCTAACATAATATTGATTTGATGTCCTACATGAACATGAAAACAAAGGATTGTTGCTCTTGGTAATGCATGAGGCAGTATGATTGAACTTTTAAGTGAACTGTTTAAGAAAGTATCAGATATGAACATGTTGATATGTTTTTGATCTACAAAGAGCAGGGATGATTAAGGACATTGAGCTAGCTCTTCCTCCCTGTCTGAGCTCGTAGGGTGAGTCGTAGAGATCCTAAGGTTGAGCGATCTTTGCACAATAGGGTATCACCCTATCGGTCACCCATAGGGTGGAAGACGTATGCTCCCCTATCTTGGTCTAGCAGAGTATACCCAAGTTGGCATCATACCCACAGGTCAAGCTTGTTGGGATTGTAGCTCCTTGTCTAGCCAACAGGTTGAGAAAGCTTGGCGGTGTGTGATCCTTACCTTTCGTAAGTCGGGTATCTAACCCAAGCTTGATTATGATGTAAGTGTTCTACCACATGACCCTTGAGGTCATTATTGGGAATATCAATAGGAAATAAGATAGATGAGATATTATATCTCTCCTATTGCTTGACATAGGGTAGAAGACGTATGCTCCCCTATGAGATGACTTGGGGTGAGAGCAATTGATTTGGGTTACCATCAGATGTTCTCTAGCCATGAAAATCGGTGGATAGGTTGAAGCACATGAGATCTCCAAGACCCAGAAATGGTTTGGGGAAATTCCACTCGGTTGGAGAGATATTAAAATAATTAATATTTTTAATGGGTTCCAAGGTCTAAACTTAGGAAAATAAAAATATTAATGGGTATTAATATAAAACTAGATGAGAAGGTTCTAAATGACATGGATCAATCCAAATCTAATCTTAGCCGTTGATTAGAGATTTAATCTCGGGCATTGAAGACTCAACATAAAAAGTATAAGAGGAGGCTTGAGGGTTAGTTGGATATACAACAAGTTGATCAGTTAGTTCGATTTTCTGGAGCGGGTTTTGCTGAGAGAAATCGAACCAGTGATCAGAGTTGCAGTGAGGGGTAGTGAGTGCATAGCAGAGAGGCAGAGATAGTGCCGGAAGACCAACGCAGAGGTAGAGAAGGCTACGCAGAGCCAACATGAGGCACACAAAGGGGCAAAGTGACTACGCAAAGGGCTAGAGGGTCTACGTGAGTGATGCAGAGGGCCAGAGAGCCAGCACAGAGCATCTGTAGGTTGACGCAAAGCCTCAAAGAGGCGTTGGAGAGATTTTTGTGGAGCAGACTTTCCAAATATCTACTTCTGAAGAGAGGTATTATTGCCATATTGATTTCTCTGTCGGGTGAGTCAGTTTGGCACCCAATTGTACTCAAGAAAAACTACTTAATAATAAAACCCTCAGAACTGCTGCACCAGTTTTCCCAAGTTGGGGTTTTCCAGGGACGATTGTCCAAAAATATTGGTGTCCCTTGTGTGCTTGTCTATTTCTTTTAGTTGATGATCTATAGATGGTTGAGATTGCATTTGTGTTTATTTTAGTATTTATATGGTAAAATAACTTGTTCAGTGATTAAACAAGTAGGTGAAATAAACCAGATATTGTAAGAAAATTTCTAACGGGTTAGACTTAGAAATTTCAACATGGTATCAGAGCATTGCAGATCATAAGAGGATTGAAGGCACCAATGTGATCAAAAAATTTACAACAGAAATAGTTTTCCCGAGAGATAAAGTTGTTCCTAAGAAGAAGGCAGCAAAGGAGGAGTGATGCACAGGGGCTGCATCATCATTTCGAGCCAGAGAAAGGGCCAGCACAGAGGCAGAGGAAGACAGAAGAGGTTCACAAGGAGCCACGTCATCCTACTCAGCCAAGTAGGAGTGAATCAACCTTGCTGAGATTGCACAGAGCTAAGAGGATCAGTTTCTTCAATTGTTGGGGCCTAGGAAGCTGTGGGCAGATTGTGGATTGTGAAGCTGAAGGGGTGATGTTTCTATCGAGGTAGAACAGTACTAACAAGACAAAAACAAGGTAGAGAGAGTTGCTACCTAGATGGATTTCTAGCAAAGAAATCCATATCAGTGGTGCAGGAGCAAAGGGGGTCGGAGAGGTGTGATTCGACTGTTGGCAAAAGGATTTCTAGGAGGGAAATCAGGACTCAAAGGGAGTCTAGGAAAGGATTTCCAGGAGGGAAATTGAGACTCAGAGGGAGTCTAGAAGAGAACTTCCAAGAGGGAAGTAGAGACTCAGAAGGAATCAAAGAGAAGACTGTAGATGGTCATGAATGGACTGAGGGATCAAGATAGGCTAGACGGAGCGTCCAACTTTGTCATCTGGAAGGCCAGGATCCTGTCTATTCTGGATAGACATCACATCAAGGTCTTCGCCTTGAGATCCATGGCTATCCCAGTCGACCTAGCTGATAATGAAAAGTATGAGGATGCAATGGCCAAGGCAAAGTGTATAATCCTTGATGGGGTCAAGGATCATGTAGTTTAGCATATTTCTGAGAAGAATATGGTAAAGGATATGTGGGATACCTTGATGACATTGTATCAGGGCACTTCCATGCAGAGGAAGATGCTACTGGAGAATCAGTTGTGATCGTATCAGATGCAGAAGGGGGACCAGATAGATCACTTCCTCAGCAGGTTGCAGGAGATTCAGGACCACCTTATCTCCATAGGGGCCACGTCGGATCAAGAGTTAATGGTGAGGACTACCCTAAACGCAGTCTACGAGGAGTGGGACACATTCATCCAAATCATTTTGGGTAGAGCGAATCTTCCAAATTGGGAAGAATTGTGGGCAACTCTTCGCCAAGAAGAGATCAAACGATTGACCAAGGTGGGAAGTAGCAGCAAAGGGGGTCAAATCAAGAAAGAGGAGGAAGAGGATGCAACTCTAGCATCTACGGGACAACAAGGGAAGAGGAAGAAGAAGGACATCTCCAAGATAAAGTGCTTCCTGTGTGGGGAGATGGGCCATTATGCAACCCAGTGTCCCAGGAAGAAGAATAAGGGAGAGGCTTCTAACTCCAAGGCAACGCCAGCTAAGGCGGAGAAGTAGGTAGAGGATGATGACGAATGTGCCATGAGTGCGCATGCACCTCTAGAGAAGAGGTGGGGTGACATCGAGTTGTAGTCATGAGGACTACAGGAGATGAGGGGTAGGATCCTTGAGGTACCCAAACTATTGGATCATATCCGACTACGGGATCCCCAAGAGATAGTAGCGAGATGACGAATGTCGATAGAAGCAAGATGTGGATGGAGCCGCAAAACAATGCTAGAGTGCAAGGTTCTGTAGTAGCGCAGTGAGGATTGCAATAGTGCGAGAGGCACAAAGGAGGTTGCAGCAGTGCAGGAAGGCACATAGGTGTTTGCAATAGTGCAAGAGGCACATAGTTGTTGCAACAACGCAGAGGTAACAGAGGGAGCACAAGATAGCAACAAAGAGAGCTTCAGCGTCAGGAGGGCTTCTAGCTTGATAAGGATGTCAATAGTTGGGTAGATCATTTACCAATGTCTGAGTAACTGAGTTACAATGCAACAATAACAATGGTGGTGCTATGGTTAACATGATGCAACATGATGAGAGAGGGTTGCAATGCAGATGCAGTGTTGGGAGAAAGTACCAGCAATAGCACAAATGCAGAAGGAGTTGTAGTACAGATGTAGCAGTGGAAAAGTTAGAGCCATGCGCAGAAATACAGGAGGCAACAGGCCAAGCATCATCACAAGTACTGGTGTCGAATGATCAAAGTGATGTTCAGTGGTGGAGCATTACTAGTGCACATTCCTTGCTACAAGGGAGTGTTGATTTGGGGTAGCATTGGATGTGCTCTAGCCATGAAAATTGGTGGAGAGGCTAAAGAATATGAGATCTTCAAGACCCAGAAATGGTTTGGGAAAATTCCACTCGGTTAGAGAGATATTAAAATAATTAATATTTTTAATGGGTTGTTAAGTCTTAACTTAGGAAAATAAAAATATTAATTGGTATTAATATAAAACTTGGTGAGAAGGTTCTAAATGACATGGATCAAGCCAAATCTAATATTATCCGTTGATTAGAGATTTAATCTCGGTCGCTGAAGACTCAACAGAACAAGTATAAGAGGAGGCTTGAGGGTCAGTTGGAGATACACCAAGTTGATAAGTCAGTTCGATTTTCTGGAGCAAGGTTTGGTGAGAGAAATTGAACCAGTGATCAGAGTTGGAGTGAGTGGCAGAGAGTGCATAGTAGAGAGGTAGAGATAGTGTCAGAAGACCAACACAGAAGCAAAGAAGGTTATGCAGAGCCAGCAGGTGAGGGGCAGAGTGACTGTACAGAGGGTCGAGGGCCTGCATGAGTGATGCAGCGGGCCAAAGAGCCAGCACAAAGCATCTGTAGGCTGACGCAGAGGGTTCTAGACTGACGCATAGGCCATGAGGGTTGACGCAGAGGTCATGAGGGTTGACGCAGAGCCTCAGAGAGGCGTTGGAGAGATTTTCGTGGAGCAAACCTGCCAAATATCTTCTTCTGAAGTGAGGTATTACTGCCAAATTGATTTCTCTGTCGGGTGAGCCAAATTGGCACCTAGTTGTACTCAAGAAAAATTTCTTAATAATAAAACCCTTAGAATTGCTGCAACGGTTTTCCCAAGTTGGGTTTTTCCAGGGACAATTTTCCAAAAATAATGGTGACCCTTGTGTGTTTGTCTATTTCTATCAGTTGATGATCTATAGATGGTTGAGACCACATTTGTGTTTATTTCAATATTTATATGGTTAAATAACTTGTTCAGTAGTTAAACAAGTAGGTGAAATAAACCAGATAGTGTAGGAAAATTTCTAACGGGTTAGACTTAGAAATTTCAATAAGAGTGTCCCATAGGACCTTCCCAACTATCATAGACATGAGGTGAAAGTCTCCCATAGGACCTTCCTCATTGTCATTGGATTCCAGGTTGATATGGGTTCCCTGGTGTGGTTTTAAGTTGAGCAGGGCTCCATGATATTAAGCTCTTTGATGTTTTTAGGGTAGTAGCATTGGGCTCCCCGTGTGCATATGATTCCGGGTGGTAGCAGTGGCTCCCTCATTTAATAGATCGTAGTAGCTTGGACTCCCCTTCGAAGTCAAGTTTTTCTTCTTTTAGATTCAAGAGTGTTCAACATATGAGCAGAGACAAGCAAAAATAAGAAGAGATCAACAAAGATGAGCAGAGATGAACACAAACGAGTAGAGATGAGCCAAGATATGCAATGACGACATATGTTGACAAGATATATGTGATGGGACATATGTTGTAGTCAATCATTTCTCCCTAGCTGAGAGGGATTGTTAATATTGCTAGCTAGGGGACAGATTCCCTTCTTTGGACAATATTTCACTTAAAAAAAGATCCCTACTAGCCCTTGGAAGAATTTAATTTAGTTATGGAAAAATATATTTTTGATATGGAAACCCACATGTGCACAAAAAGATAGGTCGACCCAAAAGGAAATTGAACACGCTTGGATGGCTATAAATATAAGTCAAGTGACATGTTACCACTCAATTTAGCAGGGTTCCTAGGAGGGATTCCAAAGGGACTACTACTAGATCAAGTGGAAACAATGGGACAAGGACCCACTGTCACCTTAGTGAATGTCCCATACTCTTTACGAACTTTCATTGATGGGAGGAGTCCCGACATAGGAAAATCACTAGAATGATGAGGTCAATAACAATACACAATGTGATTTCCAAATCACATTCAAAGGATAGGCTTAGATAATAGGATGCTTGTTTTAGAAGAAAAAGAAGGGCTCTCCAAGAAAGGCTTGAGAGAACAATGACCTCGAGTTTAGGAATATTCAAAAATGATGAATGCCTAAGACCAAAACTTCCAAAATCCCTCACTTATGATTGATGTGTTTATATTAGGGTTCAAAGTAAGGCAAGGATGGCTAATTCAATGGAAAGATTCAACTAAAGTGTGAGCTTTGGGAGAAGCTAGGGTGACTTTCCATGAAAAACCCCTTGAGAGAAATACTATAAGAGACCAAGGGTTGAGATATATACCATGGTAAAGGCTCATCCAATGATTACCTATAGTTAAGAGAAAATGTTTTGAATGATGAACTACAAAGTGCAAAGTTGAAGAAATCCCCAAGTCAAAGCAGTTTCAAGGGTTCCCTTTTGGTTTAATAGCTAGGGCATCAATTTATTTGAAAATCCACCATCGGAATTTGTTCAAAACTAGAGGATGCCTAGAGGAGACATAAATGAAGAAACTTGTTAGGACGAAATCTTCAAATTCCTCCTCCCTACAATTTTGCACCAAACCCTAAAAAATCACCTTATCCTTAGGGGATGAAGAAAAGAGGTGAAAGAATGATATTCCGTTAAGTGAATGTGATCACCAAGGATTTAGGACCAATGCCTAGTCTATTAGGAGAATGGAGTTAAGAATGAGGTTGATTTAGGTTTTGTTCCATCAAGGAGCCTAATTACAACTTCAGATGCCCTAATGAAGTAGTTACCCAACTAAAAGAAGGATTTATATTTCAACTTGTCAAATAATGGAGTTTTAGGGCTTGATTTTCAAAGACAACCCCTAGGAACATTCACTTTTCCTTGCCCAATGAATAACACATGCAATAGATCAAGACTACCAAAGTGATTGAAGATTTTCACATAATTTAGAGCACAAGCAACATCATGATACAATATTCCATACATTAAACGTATAATGAAATTTTTTCATAAAAGAGAAACTTACATGGCAAAAAAAGTATATCGATCCATCACATTTGCAAGAGAGAAGCTCCAAAATAGAATAGCATTAACCCAAACATTGAAATGCATTAAAGAATCTGCAATTCGTCCTTCAATAGCTATAGCGAAATTCCAGAAGAAATAATGATCCAAATCCAAGTGATGATGAGTTACAAGTGAGGCCTCACTTTTATTTATATGAGCCTCTAATAGTTCAATGGGTCTAATTATCCTAACAAGCCCCTAATAGTGTCTCTAATGTGCAAAATAACACCCTAATTGGTGACAATCCCACCAAATAGCTCCATAACATGAAAACTAAGCCTCTCAAGAGGGCTAAAATGATAATATAATGGCTAAGAGGGTTTTTGGAAGGCCTAGTGAATTCCAACATGTGCCACAATGGATGAAAGGGCTCCAAAAATAGGGATGAAGGAGGTGACCTCTTGATCTCTAAGCAAATGACTTGTGGTGCTCCCAAGTGGCTGTGGGGGCACAAAAACATCCTCATGTGTCTCCAAGTGGATCAAAGAAGCCTATATCCCATCTATAAGGGCTGGAACAATGATACAAGCCCTCCCTTTGTCTTCCATGGTGAGACATCATCATATAGGCCTTGGAACAACTGCCAAGTGTGTAGTCGACTGGGAAATATGGTCCAGGTACATCATCATCGTCAAATAAATGGAACACGAGCTAACCTTCAGCGGAGCTGAAAGATCCCATGATGTGAATATCTGCTTTCTGTTATAGTGGAGGCCCATGGCTCTCTATGCTCACCCTACAAATGTCAATATGACCCTCTAGAGGGTTTGGACCTTGCATAGGGCGACCAAACCCCAAGACAAAGACTCACCTACAATTCTATATAAGACCCAATGCGTCTCCTCACCTTCTAGTACAACAAATCATTAGTGCAATTGAGTAAATGAGCTTACAAAGCATGGAACCAAATGGGAACTTCACAATGGCATGCCCTTCCATAATGGGCTTTAGAACTTACAAGTGTCTCCAAGTTCAAGAAGGAGGTTAATCAAGGACCCTAATAAGTGGTTTCAACCTCCAAGGGAGTGACAGGTCCATGGTACATCCCTTAAGTGGTAGGTGTCATGTGATATAATGATGGAACAGAGTGGGACATCAGGGGAAGGCTCCAAGCCACATGCCACAGTACAAGGGTAGCCATAATGAGGGAAGCCCACACATGGGTGTATGAATGTAGAAGGGAGCAATCAAGGTACATAAGTTACCCCGACCTTTATTTTTCCACCCTTCTTCAAATGCCTTTTTCCTTTTATTGATTTTTCTTATATAACTGCTAGGAGCTCCAAGGTATGAGAGCATGTTGTGAATGATGTAATAGTGAATACCCCCTTAAGATTGGGTAGTTCATCACCCACCACGGGTTGGGGCAATCATGGGTTCCTTAATGATGCAGGGGGATCATATAGGGGCCATAATGATAAAGGGTTAAACTCATGTTGGCTTTTTCCCACATGCTAAATTTGTATGTCTCGACCATATTTTGCATCTTATGGTACATTTCCTTTTGAGTGTGGCCAAATTATGCCTTTTAATTTCTTTTTAGCTACATCAACCTCTGGAGCATCATTCCAAGCTCGACCCAAAGTGTGGACAAGTGGAGGGGGAGGCTAACTCTTTGTCGACCCAATGGACAAATGTGGACCCAGATGGGAAATATGTTGAAATAGGTTATAATGATTGAAGGGGAGTGATGTATGTAGTGTCAGGAAAGGGGACCACTAAACCAAAATCCAGATTTCCCATGTAGTGTCATTCCTAACGCTAGTAGCGAATAAAGGAGATCCCATGAGACTAGGATAGAAGGTTAACAACCAAGTTGGACAGAGGAGACAACAGTACAAACCAAGCTCATTCTTTCCGCCGAATCTCCCTAGTAATCCATGCCCAAAAGTGCCCATGATAAGTAATCCAAAATATCCAACTACATAATGAAAGGCTATACCTTCGGGGTTGGAAGGCCTACCTTCAAACATACAATCATAACATATGGGTAAGGGAGCATAATGGTTGGCTCAAGTGGCAGAGATGGTGGCACATCGAGCTATTTGGTGGTTGTAAGGGATTGTTGGCTATCGACTAAGGACCATCTAGGAGAAAAATTTTCTCCTATGGATATCACCCACAGGTAGCGGGTAACATGACCCTCATTTGGAGATCATCAGTCATTCTTCTTTCTTTGGTTTGGCTTGCACAACTATGAAATTGGTTCTTGAGGAATCCATTCACACAGGTCTGAAATTGTAGGGTTTGAGCTCACATGTAGGGATTAGGGTTTTTGGTTCGCAACCGCAAGGTTGACACAAGGTATTTTCAGCTACAACCGCACACACATAAGCCTCTGTGTGTGGCCGAATTGTTTCAATCACACACACATCTCTCTCTGTGCGGTTGGTGTTAAAATTTATAAATATTACCCATTAGAAATTTTATTTGTATTCTTCTAGTTTATTTCTCCTGCTTGTTAATTACGAACAAGTTATTTAAACATATAAACATTGAAATAAACACAATACAGTCTCAACCATCTATAGATCAACAACTAAAAGAATAGCAAACACACAAGTGACACTGTTATTTTTGGACAACTCGTCCTTGGAAAAACCCAATGCGAGAGAAGCAGTGCAACAATTCTGAGGGTTTATTTATTATGTAGTCTATCCTTGAGTACAAATGGGTGCTTAACTGACTCACCCGACAGAGAAAAACAAACCACAGTAATACCTCTCTGTTCGGAAACTGATATTCAGAAAACCTGTCCCATGAAACCCTCCCCTGCAACTCTGAAGCACTATGTTAGCCTCTTGCTACTCTGCGTCAGCCTCAGAACTCTCTGCGTCAACCCTTTGAGGCACTGCGTAGCCTCTGGGACCCTCTGTGCCACTCCTGTTGTCTTCTGCATGGATGACGCAGGCCCTCTAGCCTTTGCACTTTCTCTGCTAGGCTCTGCATGGCCTTCTCTAGCTTCTCCATCTCGCTTTTTGCCTCTACGTTGGTCTCTCGGCATTATCTCTGCCTCTTTGTCCAGTACTCATTGCCCCTCGTTGTTGATCACTGATTCGACTGTGCTTAGTAACCCCGCTCTAGCAAATTGAATGACTGATCACTGTGGTGTATCTTCTTCCAACTGACCCTCAAGCCTCTTCTTATACTTTTTTCGTTGGTCCTTCAACGGCCGAGATTACATCTCTAATCAACGACTAAGATTAGGTTTGGCTTGATCCATGACTCCTGGAACCTTCTAACCCAGTTTTATATTAATACCCACTAATATTTTATTTTCCCTAAGTTTAGACTTAGGAACTCCATTAAAATTATTAATTATTTTAATATTCTCCCAAATCGATTGGAATCTGCCCAAACCATTTATGTGTCTTGGAGATCTCTTGTGCTTTAGCATCTCCACCAATTTTCACGGCTAGAGCACATCCAATGCTACCCCAAATCAACACTCCCTCTTAGCGAGGACTGTACTCTAGTAAGACTCCAAACTAAGCATCACTCTGATTATATGACATCGCTACTTGTGCTAATGCTAGGCCTCACCGCCCAACATCCTCTGAACTGCTACCCATGGCCCTGCCACTGCCACTGCTGCATCCGTACGACAACTCCCTCTGCATTCGCGTTGTCGGTGGTCCTTCCTCCCAACACTGCATCTACACTGCAACCCCCTCTCATCATGTTGCATCGTACTACTGCATATTGCAACTCAATTACTAAGAAGTAACTAATCCACCGCACTTCTGACATCCCTGTTAGGCTAGAAACGCTCTTGACGCTGAAGCTCTCTCTGTCACTATCAAGTGCTCCCTCTACTGACCTCTGCACTGTTGCAACAACTCTTTGCATCTTGCACTGTTGCAAACCTCT
Source organism: Pinus taeda (assembly GCA_000404065.3). Taxonomy (NCBI): domain Eukaryota; kingdom Viridiplantae; phylum Streptophyta; class Pinopsida; order Pinales; family Pinaceae; genus Pinus; species Pinus taeda. Next base: position 15,686 of record APFE031011218.1, read on the forward strand.
TTGTTCCATCCTACAACGTTGCAACACTCTTCGTGCCTCTCGCACTGCTGCAGCTTGCTAGCTTCGCGCTGCTCGGGGACTACTACACTGTGGCACTCTCTACCGCTTCATCCGCATCCGTTTCTACTGACATCCACCTTCCTACTACTCTCACTTCGGGGGTCCTGTAGCCAGGTATAATCCAAGAGTTTGGGTACCTCAAGGACCCTGCCCCTCATCGCCTGTTTTCTTCCTGACTACAGCTCAATGTCTCCCCACCTCTTCTCTAGAGGTACATGAGCACTCATGGCACAATCGTCATCCTGCTCGACTTCTTTCTCTGCCTTCGCTGGTGTTTCCTTAGAGTCAGACACCTCTCCCTTACTCTTCTTCCTCAGACACTGGTTCATATAACGACCCAATTCCCCACAGTGGAAGCACTTGACCTTGGAGAGGTCCTTCTTCTTCCTCTTCTCCTGCTTTCCCACAGATGCCAGAGTTGCATCCTCTTCCTCTTCCTTCTTAATCCTCACTCCTTCGCTACTACTTCCCACCTTGCTCAACCGCCTGATCTCCTCTTGACGAAGAGCCACCCATAATTTTTCCCAATCTGGAAGATTCGCCCTGCCCAGTATGCTCTGGAAAAATGTCTCTCACTCCTCGAAGACTACGTTAAGTGCAGTCCTTACCATCATCTCTTCATCCGGCATGGCTCCTATGGAAGTCAGTTGGTCTCAAATCTCCTTCAACCGATCGAGGAAGTGATCTATCTGCTCCCCCTTCTGCATCTGGTATGATCGTAGTTGATTCTCAAGTAACATCTTCCTCTGCATAGAAGTATGCTGTTACAATGTCTTCAAGGTGTCCCACATCTCCTTTGCCATTTCCTTCTCGGAAATATGTTGGACCACATGATCCTTGACCCCATCAAGGATGATGCATTTTTCCTTGGCCATTGCCTCCTCGTACTTCTCATTAGCTACCGGGTCAACTGGGATAGCGATGTCTATCTAGAATGGACAAGATCCTGGCCTTCGAGACCACAAAGTTGGATGCCCCATCTAGCTTGTCCTAATGTCTCAGTCCATTCACGACCATCTCTCTACTCTTATGTTGACTCCTTTGAGTCTCTCTACTTCCCTCTGGAAGTTCTCCTTTTGACTCCTGCTGAGTCTCTGTACTTCCCGCCTGGAAGTTCTTTGCTAGACTCACTCTGAGTCTCGATTTCCCTCTTGGAAATCCTTCTGCCAATCGTCAAGTTGCTCATCTCTGATCTCCTATGAACCTGCAACACTAATCTAGATTTCTTGGCTAGAAATCCGCCTTGGTAGCAACTCCCTCTACCTTGGTCTTGCCCTATTAGGTACTATTCTGCCCATAGTACCCCACCAGCTTCGCTCCCGCAAACTGCCCACAGCTTCCTATGCCCCAACAACAGAAGCACTAAGCCTCTAGGCTCTGCACAATCCTGACACTGGAAAAATTGCCCCCTCATCCAACTGCATCAACTCTCTTGGTCTCTACGTGGCTCTGTGTGAGCCTCTTCCTACCCTCCTCATCCTCTGCACTGGCCTTTCTCTGGCCTAGACTGATGACGCCGTTAGAGTCAGTATTTGCATACTGCCATCAGTGATCAAAAATCCTCTTTTCATATTCATATTAGGGTCTCGCTAAGAAATTTTTATCATTCCACCTAGTTCCTCATTAAAAAATTTACTCACTGATGGTAACCCTAGTAAAAAAACCTCACTCTCCCTCAAAAATCAATATTTGTTGGCCCACCTTCTTATGTCTTAACTGAGAATATTATAAAAGCTCATTTCATCATGTTTTGTGTCAGTCAAGTCCACATGGAGTCTGGTCATTCAATGTCCCATTAGATCACTAGGTTTCATTCTTTCAAGGTCCAATAATACTCCATTTCACTGAATAAAGCCAACAAAAAGTATGAGTGAGAAAAATACTATCCTTTTTTCATTTAAAGAGGATTGGCAAACATGTCACTATGCTTTCCCAAGTTCTAATTTTCATTGCAAGTATTAGTTCTATTTCAGATTGTATTTTATTTTAAAAGATTAGAGATGTAATATTTTTTTTTAATTTATGTAATTTTATGTTCATTATATGTAATAAGTAACTATTCCTAAGCTGTTAACTCAACTCTAAGTGCCAACTTCATCCAAGCAAATTCAAAGGTAAAGAGTGCCAAAACTCCAGCATCATCAACCTGCAAAGAAGAAAATCTAAGTGTAAAGGGAAATTAACAAAAATTTCAAAAAAGGAGAAGTTAAACATTATAAAGTGGGTTTTAAAGCTAAAAAAGAAATTCACTCAAGTATAAATGCCTTCCTAGCATCTAACCCAACTCCATTTTCCTCTTATCATTTCTTGAGCAAACCCCAAGAGACCATTTTTCACAATTCTGGGCGAAATCAACAAAAAAGAGCAAGCGTTGCACGTTCTCTTCAGGCGCTGCACGTTCTCTTTAGGCATTGCGCACTTGGCAGGCGATGCTCACTTGCCACAAACCCTGTGCATTCCCTTCAGGCGCTTGCCAGAGGCACCGCACGCTTGCCACAAGCGCTGCATGTTTGTCTAAGAAAGCTAGAATCGCCTCCTTAGCTCCACAAAGGTTGTATTCAACCTCCCACAAGTAAGTAACAATTGAAGATTACATTTTTCTTCCTCCTAAAATCATTCTCATGGTGTTTTGAAAGCTTGTTGAAGATTTGGTGTTATTTTCACATCTAAACCCTAGTATCTCCCTAAAAACTACCTTTGCACTCTCAATTCCTAAATTTTAACTCCCCTACACTTTCATACACCCCCTAAACCTTCATTCCCTTTCCCTAAACCCTTTTATCCCAATACTCTCTAAACCTTTATCCCAAAACCCTAAGTCCTAGGTGCTACAACTACCTAGGCTCCCAAACCCCCTCCATTACATACATCCCTTCAACCATCTCCTTCATATTTCCCTTCTGCATTACCTACTCCCAAAAAACCACATTCCAACAACGTTATACCTCCCTAGGGTTTGATATTAAAACACTATGGCAAAAGAAGAATACAAACCATACAGTGAGGAAGAAGAAAAAAAGGTCAAGAAACACACAAAGGAGGCAGAATACTCAGATTTGAGCCAACAGATCCCAGGGAACTCTTGGCATCTCCTATGGTTGTGACATCTTTCAAATATCTAGGCTGTTATGATTTTTGCGAGCAAATTCAGGCAGTTCAACACCATCCTATGTTGACTAGACTCTTCATATCCAAACTCCAAGACAACCAAGTCACTTTAGCAGGTGTCAGTTCTACTTTATCTACTGCCATTATATCAGCTACCACCAGAATCCAAGATGTTGGGGAGAAATGGTTTAAACAAGGTGAGTTGGAGACACATTATTATGAGCCTTTCATAAAACCAAGGTACCGAAATGAAATAAAGGGTTATTTTCCTTTTTGTCACCTACTAGACATATATGCTCCAATGATGAAAATTATTCCTATCACATCCGACTTTTAATCCATTTCACTAGGGTTAAAATGTTCAATATACCCTACTATCTTTTCTGGAGCATTGATAAGAGGGCCTATATTGTCCAAAAAAGAGAGTATGAACATCAAATGAATTGTCTCTTTCATCATTCCCTCATTAAAATCATAGTGACCTTTATCATCTCAAAGAGCTCAACATTGCATGGAGTACCTTCATAGCCAATCCCATATTCACTGATTCATCTATTCAAATGTTCAAAGTATCCCTTCATCATCTCATCCTTCCACCTCCATTCCTCCATCTCAGCCCATAGATCATTCGTCATCCTTTGATCAGTCACCCTCACCATCACCTCCATCATCACCATTTCATGAGCATATTCATTCACCTAACAAAGATCAAATCAGAGAGCGGGAGCAGATTGAACAGGTTGAGGTCATCAAGCCTAAAGGGGCTGATTTGGGCACTTTGACACATGCTTATAAGGGAGGCCATAGGCAGGTGTTTTCCCCACAGATTGTGGGAGGGGCCTTGCCTTCTTCATCAGCAAAGCAGGTACATAAAGGCAAGGAAAAGATGATAGAGATAGAGATTCAGCATGAGGAGGAGGACCTCCACGAGACAGAGCAGGATTTTGACTTGGTTGACCTAGGTGAGCATGATGACAGTGAGAGCACAAGCACTGTCATCAAAGAAAAAGATGCACTCATCAGGGAGCTCTAAATCAACCTAGAGAGGTCAAAATACATCATCTCATATTATGAGCAGGAGAATAAGTAGCTTCAAGCCAAACATGATGTCATGAAGATTCAGCTCATCAAGGCAAAGAGGGAAGCAAAGAAAGCCAAGGCATTGCTTAATGAGGCCTATGATAGGTATGGTGAACCTGAAGAAGAGAAAGAACCTAGAAAAAGACCTAGAACTAGAGGGTTGAATCGAGCTCTAGAACTAGAAAAACAAAAGGAGGTTGAGCTTGCTAATGAGCTCACATGGAATGAGCAATTTTCCATCTTGATCAATGAGAACTAGGAGCATTGGCTTGATAAGGTCAATCAACATTTAGAGAAGCTCCTAGACAAAGCTAATCAGCAAAATGAAATTCAGAAAAAGATGGCAAAACATTATGCCAACAGAGAAAGGAATGCAAGGGAAAAACTCAAGGCTACAAAGGCAAAAATTGAAGCCCTAACTCACCAAAAAGAGAAGGAGAAGCTTGACATATTTGCAGAGGCTTCACTCCAAGCCTAGCTACACCAAACATCAGCTCCTTGACAAATTTTGACACCTCTTGGCACATTTAAGCAAATATATCCTTTTTGTGTTTTTAGGCAATTTAAATATCAACTGCACGGTCAAATGCTGGGACACTTTGGAGAAATGTAGACCACCACTGGATTCATAATGTCACATACATCTAAGAAAACCATGTTTCCAGCTCTGGTTTGCAAAACTGGCAGGTGAAAAGGGCAAAAAACTAGCAAAAAATCATGTTTCTGCCCTCTTTTTCAGCTAGGCGTTGCGCACTTGACCAGTCTTGGGAGAATGAAGTTTTGGAGGGTCAAATCAGGTCCATTTTGAAAACTAAAGGCAGATTTGGAAACTACACAAGATAAGCTTTCCAATGAGCTATCCTGGGCTCAATTTGGACACTGTGAGGGCAGTCAAAAGTTGGTCTGAAGATGGCACTGCACACTTGACATTGTGAGGGTGCACTCGACAAAAAGATGGTGCACTTGACAGTTTGCCTGATTTTTCACTGTTCTTCTCCAGATTTGATTTTCACCTAGGGGTAATACATTAGATAAATACACTTCATCAAGTCAAATGAATTAGTCTCAATGTAATTAGGGATGAGTCACTATGACCACCCTACACTCTAGCTATCAGTTTAGATTTTAGTGGAATTGCTCCTCCTCTTATGGATTTGACCCCTGAGGTTGCGAAGAGTTTGTTTTGATGTCTATATCTTCCCTTTCTTCACTCTTTTCAGAGGGGGGACTCAGTTGGATGCTTTACTAGTGATTAGAGACACTATTGTATTAAATTTTGGCCAGTATTAATAGATGAGTTGCAGCGATTTCTTTGAGATACATGTGGTATGGATGTTTAGCATTGTTTCTTCTTTGTGATCATTTGTATGAATGTTTTGTATGCTCATAAACCATTTCATGTCTGTTATATGATAATTTTCAAGTTGATAGGCAGAATACATGTTTTCTCATGCTCTGTTTCGAGAAAGTTATCATAATTTGTCCATTTTTCTTCAGTTTAGGAAGAATGCATCTCATATGCTCTTCCTAACTCCTCATTAGTCTTAAACCATCTCATCAAATCACCTTTTAAGTGCGAAGCCTCCTGCCTACCTTGCCCCGTTGGATGTCTGCAATCATATCTCATTTGCCCTGACCTAGTCTCTTTGACCTAATACCCTCATCCAACAATAACTCCATCAAATCAAATCAAAACAACCTCTGCATTTTATACCTAGCCTAAAACCCTAATCCATCCAACCCTCTTGGTTGTGATTCTTCGGAGAGAGCCCTCTCCGGCTTGGTAGGGCTAGCTACCAAGTCAAAAGGTTAGTTTGTGGTTAGCTCAGCTGGACTCTTCCTCAGCGTTGGAGATCTAGAGGAGTGATAACATATTGGCACCATTGCCAGGGAACGAAGATTCATTTTCCCTAGGTGTACAACAAAGTTTAGATCTAATTGTTGATGGTGAACAACAGTTGGACACATAGGAAGGTTGTACCATTCACCTGGTGACTCCATTGACTGAAGATCCAGAAAATCAACACTTCATGGCGACTCCACTGCATTAAGATCAATAGCTTGAAGAACTTTCAAGATGGAATCTGTTGCAAGAAGGTATGCTCCAATGAAAAGAGAACACATTCCAGGTTTCCCAAATAAAATGGCTAAGGTAAATTGGCAACGAAATTTGCCTATGTTCAAAGATGTGAAAGGTTATGATGCTTCTCTTCATCTAGTGAGATTTCACATGCACGTGCATAGATTAAAGATTGGTTTTCCTGAAGACTGCTTGATGAAGATATTCATGGCCACTCTGGAAGGTGAAGCCCAATCTTGGTACGAAAGTTTGTTGCCTGCTTGTATTTATTTTTTAAAAGATTTTCATACCATGTTCTTTGAAAGGTATAAAGAATCTTGTCCATCCTCAATATTAGTTCAGAACTGTTGTAAACATTTTGATAGTTTTATTGAAAATCTTGAGAATGTTTATGGAGATGATAAATTCATGGATGATGAGATCATGGAAGCCCTGTATGAAAATCCATTTCAGCAACATAAAGAAAGCTTAGAGGATACTTGTCAAGATGCTCAGGAAAGTTCGCAGCAGGCTGAAGATCTTTGTACAGTTGAAAATGATGGAAGACAAGGTCTTATTTCAGATTTGCTTGCAATAGAAGATGGTATCAAGGAAAATCAAGTTCCAATTTCAGATTGTGATAAGGTCAAGTTGGCTATTCCAGATCTAGTTTCAGATTGTGATGATGAAGAGTATGTTGTTCTAGATCCCATGAAGGAGAGCTCTATTGTTGAGATCACCTTGAATGAAGAAAACGAAGTTATTGACCCAAGTGTTCTCACCCCATCAGAACAAAGTTTTCAGAAGGAGGTATTCTAGTCCCTTTATGAAAAACAAGACGAGATCTTTGTTCAAGTAAGTGAAAAATCTTCTTTAAATGACTCTGTGGTAAATGATGGAAATTTAAGTTTTGAGTTTCAAGAACAATCTGAAGAAGCTAATCACTTTGATATACAAGACCATATTCAACATCCTTATGACTATTTAGGAGGGAAAGAAGACAATTACTATTTTAGCAAAAGAAAACAAAAAGTACTTTCTCCGCTGTCTGAAGATGAGATAGATCAACTCTTGAAAGGTCATGTTACAACCCAAGCTAATGCAGGTTTGCAGTGTTCACATAGTCAAGAAGGTGTTAGTGTTTGAAAATGAGGGCAGTCTTGAAATTAGATTTATAGATCAGCTAACAGATATTTCTTGCTTTCATGAAGATGATAGGGATGTCATGTTTGATAATCTTGAAGAATTTTTTCTGTTTAAGAATGACTTAGACTATGAATTTGAGGAGTATGAGCCTGAGAGAGACAGTATGCCAGAAATCGAGTCAAAATTTCTCATGTTCGAGGAATTTACAGCCAACCAAGACTCAGATAGCAGAAGGTTATACTTCCCTATGCCTTCCTATCAATCAACAACCAACTGTTCTTTCAGATCAGAATGAAGGGATTACTTGTATTTTTGATGCTGGATCTCAAGACAAGGTAATGCTTCAGGATCTTCAAGATCCCTTCGGCAATCTATTGCAAGCATTGGAGAAGATGAATGTTGTCTTGTTTATTAGCATAAGCCTTGGTTTCGGTTGTTATTGTGAGTTGCCTACATGTACATCATTCTGTCTGCTCGACGAAAGTGAGAGCAGAATTTCAGTAAGAAACCATTTGCAGGATTGGTTACATTGGAAGGATCACTTCACATGATTGTACATATTTCTTCAGTAGGCAAGTGGTTGTCATCAATATTTGAATCCCTCAAATCTCGATGGTCTGCTGCCATTAATAAGTTTTGTAAGTACTTGTGTCAGTGAAGGAAGTCAATATTGAGTAATTTTTCAGTCAGTTTTCAGTTCGTCACAAGTCAGTTTGTGTCATTTGAGTTGTCAGAATTCACTCATGCATTTCAGTTTGAGGTTTTGACTATATTGGCCCACATGGTTAGGCACTTGGTCTACGGTGTTCTTGACAACTCCAAGGAGCCGCCATCCCCAAATAAGGACGATGTTAGATTCAGTATTTGCATACTGCCATCAGTGATCAAAACTCCTCTTTTCATATTCATATTAGGGTCTCGCTCAAAAAATTATGTCATTCCACCTAGGTCCTCTTTCAAAAATTTACTCACTGATGGTAGCCCTAGTCAAAAACCTCACTCTTCCTCAAAAATCAATATTTTCTAGCCCACCTTATTGTGTCTTAACTGAGCATACATTGATCATAAAAGCTCATTTCATCATGTTTTGTGTCAGTCAAGTCCACATGGAGTCTGGTCGTTCAAGGTCCCATTAGGTCACTAGGTTTCATTCTTTCAAGGTCCAATAATACTCCATTTGATTGCATAAAGCCAGTAAAAAGTATGAGTGAGAAAAATAATATCCTTTTTTCATTTAAAGGGGATTGGCAAACATGTAACCATGCTTGCCCAAATTCTAATTTTCGTTCCAAGTATCAGTTCTATTTCAGATTGTAATTTTATTCTAAAAAAATGGAGACGTAATATTTTTTCTAATTTATGTAATTTTATGTTCATTATATGTAATAAGTAACTATTCCTACGCTGTTAACTCAACTTTAAGTGCCAACTTCGTCCAATTAAATTCAGAGGTAAAGAGTGCCAAAACTCCAGCATGATCAACCTGCAAAGAAGAAAATCTAAGTGTAAGGGGAAATTAGCAAAAAATTCAAAAAATGAAAAGTGAAACATTCGAAAGTGGGTTTTAAAGCTAAAAATCAAATTCACTCAAGTATAAAGGCCTTCCTAGCATCTAACTCAACTCCATTTGCCTCTTATCATTTCTTGAGCAAACCCCAAAAGACCATTTTTCACAATTATGGGCGAAATCAGCGAAACAAAGCAAGTGTTGCGCGTTCTCTTCAGGCGTTGTGCACTTGCCAGGCGCTGCACATTCCCTTTAGGCGTTGCACGCCTGCCACAGGCACTACACACTTGCCATAGGCACTGCGCATTTGTCCAGGAAAGATAGAATCACCTCCTCAGCTCCACCAAAGTTGTATTCAACCTCCCACAGGTAAGTAACAGTTGAAGATTACATGTTTCTTCCTCCTAAAATCATTCTCATGGTGTTTTGAAAGTTTATTGAAGATTTGGTGTTATTTTCACATCTAAACCCTAGTATCTCCCTAAAAACTACCCTTGCACTCTCAATTCCTAAATTTTAATTCCCCTACACTTTCATACACCCCCTACACCTTCATTCCCTTTCCCTAAACCATTTTATCCCAATACTCTCTAAACCTTTGTCCCAAAACCCGAAGTCCTAAGTGCTACAACTACCTAGGCTCCCCAACCCCCTCCATTACATATATCCCTTCACCCATCTCCTTCATATTTCCCTTCCCCATTCCCTACTCCCGGAAAACCACATTCAAACAACTTTATGCCTCCCTAGGGTTTGATATTAAAACACCATGGCAGAAGAGGAATATAAACCATACAGTGAGGAAGAAGAAACAGAGGTCAAGAAAACACACAAAGGAGGCAGAATACTCAGATTTGAGCCAACAGATCTTAGGGAACTCTTGGCATCTCCTATGGCTATGACATCCTTCAAATATCTAGGCTGTTATGATTTCGATGAGCAAATTTTGGTAGTCCAACACAATCCTATGTTGACTAGAATTTTCATATCCAAACTCCATAACAACCAAGTCACTTTAGCAGGTGTCACTTTTACTTTATCTACTGCCATTATATCAGCTGCCACCGGAATCCCAGATGTTGGGGAGAAATGGTTTAAACAAGGTGAGTTGGAGACACATTATTATGAGTCTTTCATAAAACCAAGGTACCGAAATGAGATAAAGGGCTATTTTGCTTTTTCTCTCCTACTAGACAGATATGCTCTAATGATGAAAATTATCATGAAATATTTTTCATGTGAAGGTAGATTTTCTAGGCTTTATTCCTATCACATCCAGCTTTTAATGCATTTCACTAGGGTAAAAGTGCTCAATATACCCTACTATATTTTCCAAAGCATTGATAAGATGGCCTATATTGTCTAGAAAAGAGAGTATGAACATCAAATGAAGAGTCTCCTTCATCATTCCCTCATTAAAATCATAGTCCTTTATCATCTCAAAGAGCTCAACATTGCATGGAGTACGCCAATTCCATATTCACTAATTCATCTATTCAAAATGTTCAAAGTAGTATCCCTTCATCATCTCATCCTTCCACCTCCATTCCTCCATCTCAGCCCATAGATCATTCATCATCATCTGATCAGTCACCCTCACCATCACCTCCATCATCACCATTTCATGAGCATATTCATTCACCTAACAGAGATGAAATCAGAGAGCAGGAGCAGATTGAACAGGTTTGAGGTCATCAAACGTAAATGGGCTGATTTGGGCACTTTGACACACACTTATTAGAGAGGCCATAGGCAGGTGTTTGCCCCACAGATTGTGGGAGGGGCCTTACCTTCTTCATTAGCAAAACAGGTACAGAAGGGCAAGGAAAATATGACAAAGACAAAGATTCAGCACGAGGAGGAGGACCTCCATGAGTCAGAGCAAGATTTTGACTTGGTTGACCTAGGTGAGCGTGATGACAGTGAGAGCACAAGCATTGTCATTAAAGAAAAATATGCACTCATCAGGGAGCTCCAGATCAACTTAGAGAGGTCAAAATACATCATCTCATATTATGAGCAGGAGAATAAGCAGCTTCAAGCCAAACATGATGTCATGGTGATTCAGCTCATCAAGGCAAAGAGGGAAGCAACAAAAGCCAAAGCATTGCTTGATGAGGCCTATGACAGGTGTGGCGAACCTGAAGAAGAGCAAGAACCTAGAAAAAGACCTAGAACTAGAGGGCTGAAAAGAGCTCTAGAATTAGAAAAACAAGAGGCTGAGCTTGCTAATGAGCTCACATGTAATGAGCAATTTGCCATCTTGATCAATGAGAACTGGGAGCATTGGCTTGATAAGGTCAATCAGCATTTAGAGAAGCTCCTAGACAAAGCTAATCAGCGAAATGAAATTCAGAAGAAGATGGCAAAACACTATGCAACAAAGAAAGGAATGCAAGGGCAAAACTCAAGGCTGCAAAGGCAAAAATTGAAGCCCTAACTCACCCAAAAGAGAAGGAGAAGCTTGAAATACTTGCAAAGGCTTCACTCCAAGCCTAGCTACACCAAACATTATCTCCTTGACCAATTTTGAAACCTCTTGGCACATTTTAGCAAATATATTTTTTCCTGTGTTGCCAGGAAACGTGGGTTCGGGGACGGGTACGGGGACGGGGACGTCATTTTCTGAAACAGGGTGCGTGGGTTCGT
>APFE031011218.1:27706-103914 GCA_000404065.3 Pinus taeda
TTGAAAGGACCCTCCTTGTAACCAAGATCTTTTTGAGATATGAGACAAAGTGTGCTATGAATGTACACTAAGTTCTCTGCCTTCTTTGAGCCCAACCTATTTCTCTTTATTGAATGGATAAAGGCATAAGTGCAGAACTAGCTACTTGGAATATTAGGGGAAGCCTATTAAATTAATTAAAAATTTAAAAATAAAAACTAAAATGAACTCCAAAGAACCTGATTTTGGGGTTCCAAGTACCCATCATCAGGGTTCTTCGTACCTGTCAAGACAAAAGAACCCAATTTTTTTTAATGGAGAACACGGTTCTTCATAGAAGAACCCAGTTCTTATGGGTTCTTCTCAGAAGCACCCATACAAAAATCCGGTACTTGGGTTCGAGAACCCGGGACGGGTTCGAGAACCCCACCCCTGGGTTCGGGAACCCATGCAACATAGATTTTTTCTGTGTTTTTTAGGCAATTTAAATATTAGTTGCATGGTCAAACGCCTAGGCGTTGTGCACTTTTTTGGGACACTTTTTGGAGAAATGGAGACAACCACTGGATTCATAATGACACGTACATCTAAGAAAACCATGTTTCCAACCTTGATTTGCAAAGCTAGCAGGTGAAAAGGGAAAAAAAAACTAGCAAAAAATCATGTTTCTATCCTCTTTTTTAGTTAGGCGTTGAGCACTTGACCAATCTTGGGAGAATGAAGTTGTGGAGGGTCAAATTAGGTCCATTTTGAAAACTAAAGGCAAATTTGGAAACTACACAGGATAAGCTTTCCAATGAGCTATCCTAGGCTTAATTTGGACACTGGGAAGGCAGTCAAAAGTTAGTCTGAAGATGGCATTGCGCACTTGACACTGTGAGGGCGCACTTGACAGAAAGATGGTGCACTTGACACTTTACCTAATTTTTCACTGTTCTTCTCCATATTTGATTTTCACCTATGGGAATCAACTTTTTATTGATGTAATTGATATGTTAAATGTAATTATGGTCTTTTACTATTACCTAGGGGTAAATACATTAGGTAAATACACTTCATCAAGCCAAATGAATCAGTTTCAATGTAATTAGAGATGAGTCACTTTGACCACCCTACACTCTAGCTATCAGTTCAGATTTTGGTGGAATTGCTCCTCCTCTTATGGATTCGACCCCTCAGGTTGGGAGGAGTTTGTTTTGATGTCTATATCTTCCCCTTCTTCACTCTTTTCAGAGGGGGGACTCAGTTGGAAGTTGTACTAGTGATAAGAGACACTATTGTATCAGATTTTGGCGAGTATTAATAGATGAGTTGCAGTTATTTCTTTGGGATACATTTGGTATGGATGTTTAGCATTGTTTCTTCTTTGTGATCATTTGTATAAATGTTTTGTATGATCATAAACCATTTCATGTCTGTTATATCGTAATTTTCAAGTTGATAGGCAGAATACATGTTTGCTCATGCTCTGTTTTGGGAAAGTTATCATAATTTGTCCATTTTTCTTCAGTTTAAGAAGAATACATCTCATATGCTCTTCCTAACTCCTCATCAGTCTTAAACCATCTCATCAAATCACCTTTTAAGTGCCTTGCATCTTGCCTACCTTGCCCCGTTGGATGTCTGCAATCATATCTCATTTGCCCTGACCTAGCCTCTTTGACCTAATACCCTCATCCAACAATAACCCCATCAAATCAAATCAAAACAACCTTTGCACTTTATACCTAGCCTAAAACCCTAACCCATCTAGCCCTCTTGGTTGTGATTCTTTGGAGATAACCCTCTCTGGCTTGGTAGGGCTAGCTACTAAGTCAAAAGGTTGGCCTGTGGTTACCTTAGCTCAACTCTTCCTTAGCCTTGGAGATCCAGAGGAGTGATAACAGACACAGTCCCGCTGCGTCAACCCTTCTTTTGTCGCTTTCTGCAAGGATTAGCTTCTGTCACTCGAGACAGTTGATTCTGCTACAAATGCTCTGCTTAGTTGATGCCTTCAACTCTTCTGTGATTTGCAACCACGCTCTGATACCATGTTGAAATTTCTAAGTATTACTCGTTAGAAATTTTATCTGTATTCTTCTGGTTTATTTCTCCTACTTTTTAATTACGAACAAGTTATTTAAACATATAAACATCGAAATAAACACAATACAGTTTCAACCATCTACAGATCAACCACTGAAAGAATAACAAACACACAAGCGACAACATTATTTTTGGACAACTCGTCCTCAAAAAAGCCCAATGTGGGAAAACCGATGCAACAATTCTGAGGGTTTATTTATTATGCAGTCTGTCGTTGAGTACAACTGGGTGCCTAACTGGCTCACCCGACAGAAAAACAAAACCGGTAGTAATACCTCTCTGTTCGGAAACAGTTATTTAGAAAACCTGTCCTACAAAACCCTCTCCAACAACTTTGAAGCACTATGTCAGCCTCAAAACTCTCTTCATCATCCCTCTAAGGCACTACGCAGCCTCTAGGACCCTCTGCGTCACTCCTGCTACCTTCTATGTGGATGACGCAGGCCCTTTGGCCTCTGCGCTATCTCTGCTGGGCTCTGTGAGGCCTGCTCTGGCTTTTGTGTCTCACTTTCTATCTCTGCGCTGGTCTCTCGGCACTATCTCTGCCTCTCTGTCCGGTACTCACTACCCCTCGCTGTTGATCACTGATTTGACTTTGCTTAGCAACCCCGCTCTAGTAAATCGAATGACTGATCACTCTGGTGTATCTTCCAACTGACCTTCAAGCCTCTTCTTATACTTTTCTCATTGGTCCTTCAACGACCGAGATTACATCTTTAATCAATGGCTAAGATTAGATTTGGCTTGATCCATGACTTTTGGAACCTTCTAACCCAGTTTTATATTAATACCCATTAATATTTTCTTTTTCCTAAGTTTAGACTTAGGAACTCCATTAAAAATATTAGTTATTTTAATATCTCCCAAACCAGTTAGAATTTGCCCAAACCATTTATGGGTCTTAGAGATCTCATGTGCTTTAGCCTCTCCACCAATTTTCATGGCTAGAGCACATCCGATGCTACCCCAAATCAACTGCTGGAACATTTCAGTCGCACACATCTCTCTCTCTCTCTCCATGCGGCTAGAAACTAGGGTATCATTTGAGAGTTGACCGCAGATGTTGACAGTAGACTGCAGGGTTCTGAATCATGATTTTGATTAGTATTATAGATGTGTTCATCTCTGAGATATTTTTTGGTTGGTTTTACTGGATAGTCTTGTGAATGAAGAAATGGATCATTGTACTCTCTTTGCTAAAACATTCAATGACAATCTAATAAGAAGAATACTTTGAAAGGGTTTTCCCCATTATGGGGTTTTTCCTTTGTCTCCAACCAATCCTGGTGTCTTTACATGTGAATGCTTTTCTTCTCTTGTTCCTTTATGTTCCGTTGCATTGATGATGATATTGTTCTTGCCTGTATAATTGCATATGTTATTAATGATGTTATGATGTTGTGGGGTGAATTAAATATGTAGATGATAAAATGCAATTATCTAAAGCAAAGAACAATATAGCCCTAAGAAAAATTAACAAGAAGCACCTCTAAGCATGGTATGAACACTTTTACAATAACCTCGTAAGCTAACACACAAGAGGGATTACAAACCCACGTAATGACTAGTTCAGCCTTAAACACCCATGCATATGACAGAGTAATGTTGACTAGGTCAACATCAAGCCAAATCTCCATGGATAACAAAAGTAGCTTAATTGTTCGACTTATCCTCTAGTGACAATCACCAAGAATAGTTCCATTTATGACTTGGAACAATGGAGGATTTACATTAATAATAATAATTAGTAATAATTGAATTTTCTTTTAAAAAAAAGGTTCAATGATAAAGATCATGGGCAAAAACATGAAAATGATGAGCAAAAACATGATGACGAGACTGATGGCAGTTTTGCAAGCACAATAGAATAGCCTATTCAATCAAATTATTAGGTCACCTCCCATCAACAACACAGCCTTTATGAAGACAATTAGCAAGCAAGAACACCACCATGCATCTTCTATAATGGGTTGCTAGTGACAATCACCAAGAGTAATTCCATTTATGACTTGGAACAATGGAGGATTTACATTAATAATAATAATTAGTAATAATTGAATTTTCTTTAAAAAAAAAGGTTCAAAGATAAAGATCATGGGCAAAAACATGAATAATGAGCAAAAACATTATGACGAGACTGATGGCAGTTTTGCAAGCACAATAGAATAGCCTATTCAATCAAATTATTACGGCACCTCCCATCAACAACACAGCCTTTATGAAGACAATTAGCAAGCAAGAACACCACCATGCATCTTCTATAATGGGTTGCTAGCATTCAATATAACTAGTTGTTTTAATGTGCTACATTCTTTAAGTTCAAACGCCCATCTTAAACATAGTAAATGCTCACATGTGCTCTTGCATGGGATGGTTATTAAATGAGGACACTGTTAATATATTTCTTTACTGACTTTAGCAACCCTAACTAATCAATATGCCATTATACTGGTTATGGTCCCCTTGGGGCTCTATTGACATGGAATTGCAACATTGACCCTTTCAAATCAGTCACAACCCTCAAATGTCTAAAGAAGAAATGCCTTCTTAACGTAATGAAGATGCTTTCTTTTTCATTGACTCTCTCGTTACTTATCTTAAAAGACAATATGCGTTGCACATATACAGCTTATTAAAGACAGATTTTCCTTATATATCTTAGACTAGTTTATTTACAAAAATATCAAAGTTCAATTAATACAGAAATACCAAGTTCAATAACTATCCAGCATATTTTGGCCCATTACTTTGCGGCTTTCTTATATAATGCCTTTAAATAAAGACAGCGTTTTCAGAAATAGTATTATGTCTCACTCTGATCACTGATCAATAAATACAGGTTACTTCACCTATAATAGATATCTTCTTGGCATATTGGTCCTTCCCATGAGACCTAGAATACGGGAATCTCAGCCTACCATTTTAAATAAATCTATAGCTTGGATGGTACATTGATAGACCATAATGGGCTGTCCTTTAGTGGTTTGAAATCCCCAGAAGAACTACACACTTGCAGAAAGAATCTTAATGTTCTACAATCTGGTGGAACAAGAAGGTGAGATACATAAAAGGCTTCCACCACTGTAGCTCCCAAATGTTCCACTGTGTTTGTAATAGGGTTGTTTCCTCTCAAATTGTGAGCTTGTAACTGTTCTATTTTTTCCACATATAGATCATATCTCAGGAAGGTGGGACCAATTTCAACATTTGAACAATCAGGTCCCATTTTCAGTCGCCAGACTAAGTTTGTACTCAGCATTATTTGTCCTGTGGATGTCATATCCCAGGAGATGTCATTACCGCTAAAGTCGCATGAACCTGACTGAGAAACATTCTGGTCGTGATTTGAAGAGGTTAGAGTAACGTGTCCAAGGGATCCATGATATGGTAACTTCTCACTGCTTTCTATTGGAAAAGAAGATTCAAACCCAGTGTATACAGCATTCTGCTTTTCTAAATGCTCATTTGCCTCTATTGAACTAGAAGGTGCAAACTTGTTTTCCTTCAAGATTTTTAAAACCTTATCACCATCAAGCTCTCCTTTATAGGATACAGCATAAATTGTAGTAAATTTGTAACTGTCAACTTTAAGGATATATTCCTGCAAGTGCCAACCATTGCTTGCTTGCAGAAGGCTTGCAGAACCCTGAATTTTAAAGTTGTTAAACTTTGATCCTGCTGTCTTGTAACTTTTGTCTGGGAGCTGAAGAATATAGTTCGATTTGTTGCTTGTGGGACTGCCTTCTTGTGTGAGAAATAAAAGGGTTCCAGCATCTAAACTGTTTGAAAGATGTAATGCAAGGCAAAGTCTTGAATCCTCTGCAGTTTTCATCTACAAAACCCAGTATATAAATCATGTCAGACCTACATTAATTTATACCATTCAGAGGCCAGGAACACAACTTGCCATAAGCAATCATTTATCTAATTCATTTGTAACCATATCATCTGACTAGAATCATATACAGAAGCAACTCAGGAAACAGGTTTCTCCTGTGTAAGGTGCTTTGCGAACCATTGGTCATTAATGTAATACTTGTGTACTTTCCACAGAACCTTACATAGGCCTAAATTTCTGGACTAGATTTCAATTTGTGTGTGTGTGTGTGTTCAGACTCGCACCCTTTGACTTGGTGAAACCATGACCTACTACCATGCATTATGTTAATTCTTTTCTCAAGGACCAACTAACTTCAAAACCTGTTGTTTCTAATGTGCTCAGATGGTGAGATTCTAGCGCTAGCAAGAGAATACAATGCACCAGATCGACAGATAGAATTCAAAATCTCAACCTGTGGGATGCAGTGCAAGTAGCACTGTATGCTGTTTTAACTTTTACCAAACTGTATACACATTAGATTCAATAGAAGACTTATTTATGGCATGAATTCTATTTGCAGATGCACCTTATTTGAAGATTTGGTGACGGCATATTGTTTAAGGATAAATTTCTTATTTTACAATAGTTTAATACATAAGACAAAAGATCTTGAAATAGCTGTCAATGTATTAAGAATGACTGAAAAAACATTGATATTTATTTTATTTTTTTTCACAAAGTCAGGTGCTGTATGTATTCAAAAAAGGAAGGGGAGACTAAGCTCCAGCAATACAAGAGAGGAGCTCATAGGATGAGCTTGCATCTGAATTACATTGAAAGATTCCGCTGAAATGTTTTCATAATCTACTTGAAGGACTCTAACACAGGTGTAAATTCAGACAAACTGGAACAGTAACAAACTAACTTTACAAAACATCTAATCTATGCTTATGTGACTGATTTGTTAAGCAGTGGAGTGCTCCGGGTGGCTGTCAGCTTCTGCGATTTTTATGCTAGAGGAACTGGTACTTGGGGCGTTGATCTTGTCCATCATATACCTGAGAATGTCAACAGATTCCTGAATGTGAGCACAGGTGTTTTTGAGAGAGTTGAATTGCTCCTGCAGAGAGGAGATGCGATGAAGAAAGAGGGTGATGTCGGCTTCATATTTTGCAGAAATGATTCTGGAAGCAGCTTCGATTTTCTCATCCAAGAGACGCTGGTGAGCTCTAACTTGCTCAAGCTCTGCCTGCAGGTCACGGCAATGGAGGCAATCTTCACTGCGATCCATCCAAAGAAATTCAAATCGGACTTGAAACGACACAGAATGAAGGCTCTCCCACAGGCTGTATTAACAACAATGATAACCAAAATGTTAATCAGAGTTCCGAAATTTAGGACAGAGTCTAAAGCTGTGCGATAGGAAGCAAAATGAGACAAAGGAGGATTGCGCTAAGGCGAGCTAGAGATGCTTGACAACCCAGAAAGGGAGAATCGAGCGGAAAGGAGCCTGATCGATGGAGCAATCACAGAATTAGAAGTCGAAAAACAACTGCTAACAAAGGGAGCGAGATCGGAGGGATAAGCGAACGAGAAGAGGGGACCTTGCAGATGAGAGGAAAGCTTCCCATGATAAATAGCAGGCGGGCAGAGACTCAAAGCGAGCCAGATCACGTGAAGGAATCTAGGGCGATCACGGAATCCAAAGGGGAATTAAGAATTAGGAGATACAACAAGATCTGCAATAAGATAT
This sequence comes from Pinus taeda, assembly GCA_000404065.3. Taxonomy (NCBI): domain Eukaryota; kingdom Viridiplantae; phylum Streptophyta; class Pinopsida; order Pinales; family Pinaceae; genus Pinus; species Pinus taeda. The sequence goes on from APFE031011218.1 coordinate 35,344, forward strand.
GAGGGTATTGTCTGAAGATTGCAACAGAAGGCCTCAGCATTATAGGAGATATGGTTAGAGTACGCTTTGACAGGAGCGCAGGTCATTTGACATAAATAGTTTGAAGAAATCATGAAAATCAAGGGAGGAATTGAAACGAATCTTCATTGTTACTGAGCAAGCTTCCTTTGGGCCGAGAGCAAGAGATTAGCCCGTTTGTCAGCCTCTCGATTGATGGATCGGAGGATGTGATAGAATTGGAATTCCTTATCATGATTAATCAGAACTTTGCATCTGTTGATGATTTGTTGCAAGAAAATATTAGAAGCTTTCCGCTTGCTATTCATTAAATTGATAATGATAGCAGAGTCATCGAAGATGAGAGCTTTTTTGATTCCCTGCGTCTGAAGTTGAAGAATGCCTTGGTAGAGGGCCAAAGCCTCAGCTCTGTTGTTGGAGAGGGTCCCCAAACCCCATTCAAATGAAACTAAGGGCTCACCAAAGGGATTGAAGATAATGCCCCCTGCACCCGCAGCACCTGGATTAGATTTAGAGGCACCGTCAAAAAACAATGAGCGGATGTTACTTGAGCGAAAACAGTTGTCAAAGTCGATCTGCTTTAACCGAATTTTCCATCTAATATTGTTAGTCTTGCCCAAATTGCTGCATGAATTCACTGTTAATGGAATACTTATCTTTTCTATTAGATTTCTGATGAAGTCTTTTTCCTTGACCCATAGGCTAGATATGTCAAATTTTTTTGTGAGCTTAGAAGCAATTGTTTCAACCACTAGATTTTTTGCCTTAATGCAGAGATGCCTGATAGAAGTCTCTTTATTTCTAAATATCAAGTTGTTCCGAGCAATCCATATCCTCCATAAGATAGCAAAAGGGAGAGCATCCCACACTCTCTTAGCAGGATTGTGTTTCATGGATTGCCAGGGGTAATTTCTTTTCCAGTTGTTTAAAGCTTCTCCAATAGATTGCTGAGAATTCCAAATAAGGGACGCGGAAGGATTGATGCTACTCCAGCAAGAGACTGCAAAAGGGCATGAAATAAAAAGATGTTGTATAGACTCCTCTGCATCATGGCAATTAGGACATCTGGAAGGTCCAGCAATGCTTCTTTTTTTAAGGTTCTCAACAGTGAAAGTTTTTTCTTTCAAAAATGTCCACATGAAGAATTTAACTTTAGGAATTGCTTCTGCTTTCCATATAGTTTTCCAGTGTATCCATGTTGGCGCTGGGTGTTCCTTGCTGTTCAAATGATCATACCCTGCTTGTATTGTGTAGCTAGTGCCTGTAGGGTCCCATCTGAAATCGTCCTTGTCATTTTCAAAGGTGGGAGCGATGCTGTGCAGGTGTTTACAGAAGTTATCAAAGTTGCCTTTGAGTCGTTGAGGAATGGGAGGAAAATTCCATTGCGTCCAAGCATGGGATAAAGCATCCCATTGAGAAATTTGATTTAAATTATATATCCCTTTACTTTGGAGGAAGAGTGTTATAGAGTTCATACCTGGGAGGCTGTTGATTGGCAGATTTCCCATGATTTTATCAGTGCCAATGTTGATTTCCTTACCTCCTTTGGGCACCTTAGAGACGTTTTGCGCCATGAAGGTGATGGCTTTTTTACATAGCTTCCAAATCTTTGTGCAGTTTCTGTTGGGGATCTCAGCTTCAAGAAGATGCTGCCTTGGTTGGCTGAGGTATTTTGCTTCCAAGACACTTTTTCCACCAGGCTATTTGGTTTTCAATGAGTCTCCATATCAGCTTTCCTCCAAAAGCTATATTCATGAGGATTGGGGATCTAATGCCAAGGCCTCCTTTCTCCTGATTTTGAGTGACTTGTTTCCATCCAACCAAGTTGAATTTTTTCTTCTCATTTTTACCTCCCTGCTAAGGGAAGAATCTGAGGATACTGTCCATTTTACGGTGGAAAGAAGCTGGAGCCTGGGCCAAGGAAAATTGATAAAGGGGGAGGGAGGAAAGACCCGATTTTAGAAGCACTAGTCGGCCAGCTGTATTGAGCCAAGAGGTTCCCCATCTCTGGACTTTTCTTTTCATCTTTTCTAAGGTTAATTCCCAAACATCTGCCCTTACTTTCCCAATACTCACCGGCATTCCCAGGTAGCTGAAATAGCCCCAATTTAACTTGCAAGGGACACCAATATAGAGGCAATGCTTTGAATCGTTTGAGCTGAGGCATTCCATCCGTAAATGCAACTTTTGAGATGGTTAATCTGGCCCCCTGAATATCTCACGAATTGATCTAGTAAGGATTTGAATCTTCGAGCTATGATCGTAGTCGCCCCTCCCAACAGCAGAGTGTCATCAGCGAATTGAGAGTGGTTGATGTTTTTCACTCCATCTTCGAATTTAATACCAGTGATGAGACATGCCAGTCTCTTATGGTCAAGCGCACAGCTGAAAGACTGCCATTAAGAGGAAAAGGTAAGGTGATAAGGGGTAGCACTCTCTTAAACCCCTTGAGGATCGGAAAGAAGGTCCAGGTCTACCATTGATAAGAGGAGCAATCCAAGGGCCAGAGATACAGGCTCTTATAATATCAAGTAAGGAGGGAGGGAAACCCATTTTCTGAAGTACAGCAAAGAGAAAGGAATGCCTAACCCTGTCAAAGGCATTTGCCAGGTCTAATTTCAAAATGAAGCCCTTTTCATTCCTGGAGTGACTAGAATGAATGGCTTCTTGAACCAAGAGAATGGAGTCGGATATTTGCATGTTAGCCATGAAGCCTCCTTGGTTTTCTGAAATTAACATCGGCAGAAGAGGTTTGAGACGGGAGGCGAGGATTTTTGTGAAGATTTTATAGGAGGAGTTGCATAAAGATATTGGCCTGAATCGGGAGAAGTTAGAAGGGCGGTTCTCCTTTGGGATGAAGGCCAGGTGTGTTGAATTTGTGTAGCCTCCTATTTTGCCTTTCCTCTGAATCCATTTAAAGTATTTTATGAGATCCTTTTTTATCGACTCCCAATATTCTCTATAAAAACATATTGGAAAGCCATCCGGCTCGGGTGCCTTGTTGGGCTAAAGACACCAAATTGCTTCCTTAATTTCTTCCTCTTTTATCTCTTCTGTCAACCTTTTATTTAAGTCTGCTGTGATCTTTGTTGGCAAATGCTGCAAGAGGTCAGCGTAGGGTTCTTCCTCCCCTGTTTCAGTTAGGAGCTCCTTGAAATGGTCTGAGGCAGCACTTTTAATGGTCGTTTGATCAATGTGTTAGATCCCTGCATTGTCTATGATGGTTGTTATGTTGTTTTTAATTTGCCGAACAGTAGCTTGCTTATGAAAGGAGGTGTTCTTATCTCCGCTTTTTAGCCAAGTCTGCCTAGATTTTATACGCCATTTTTCTTCTTCCTCTCTTTTGATGCTGCATAACTGATTATAAAGTTGTTCTTCTTGAATCTTTTCAACCTGATGATATTCTTGATTTTCTATTGTAGAATGAAAATCTTCAATTTTGGCTTTCACCTCTCTTTTTTGTTTCTTTGGTTCATCATACTGCGTTTTGGCCCAATTTTTGAGCACTCTCTTCACATTTTTTAATTTGCTTTCCCATATAAATCCTGGAGATCCTTCGATATGTTGACGCCAGGTTTGCTGTATCAGGCTTTTGGCTTCTAGATAATCGCTCCAAATGTGATTGTACTTGAAGGGAAGAGGCCCAAGAGGGTTGTGCGAATCAATAGTTAAAATAATGGGATAGCGATCTGAGACAACGAAGGGCAGAACGGTGACGTTGACCGCTAAATATGAGGAAACAAAGGAGATGTTAACCAGAAACCGATCCAGTCTCTCCATAATGTTGCTGCTACCCAATCTGCGATTATTCCAGGTGTATTTTCGGTTTTTTGGTATGATGTCAATCAGATCACCGTGTTGCATTATTGTTTCCAGCTGATTTCTAAATGGATCGGGAGTAAAACTGCCCCCACGTTTTTCATTGGCATGTAAAATCAGATTTAGATCGCCCCCTAAGATAATATTGCCACTGCCTTCTTCTGTTATGTTCTCGTTGAGGGAATCCCAACAGGCTTCTTTGTCCCTGTAATGATTGGGGGCGTAGACGTTGTAAATTACAATCTGCTGATTACTCTTATTGTTCCTTAACACTGTCTTTATCCAATGTTGTTCTATCACTTCAGTTCTCTGTTCCACTCTTCCTGATTCCAAATAGTAGTAATCCCACTTGAGGCACCTCTGGAGTCACATGTGCATCCTGTTTAACGCAGTAATCCCACTTGAGGCACCTCTGGAGTCACATGTGCATCCTGTTTAACGCTTATGATGGACAATGATCTTATCAATTTCTAACTTTCTTTGTTTTGTTTGCCGCAATAAAATTATGGATGGTTGCTCTTGATTTATAAGATCCTTTAAGGCATTGATTTTGGAGGGGTGCCCTAGTCCCCTGCTGTTCCATGAAAGAATTTTAATCATTTCAAAAGTGTGATTCGAGGAGTTGCTCTCCCTCCCTTATCTTTACTTGTTGTTTCTTTGTCTATTGATCCTTGTATGTATGATTCTATAGGATTCTGGAGTCCTACAGCTATGTCTTTTTTAGCGTTCTCATCCCTATGCTGTTTGGAAGATTTTCTTCCCGGCTTCTTTTGACCATCTGGAGAAGGCCCATGATCTTTGGAATTGCTTCGAGTGATTCTAGGAGGGGGAGGGTCTGATGGGAGGGAGGAGGGAATGACCAAGATACAGGGAGAAGAGGGAGGCTTAGAATGAATAGGAGAGTCTTCAAGGAGGGAAAGAACATGAAAGGGATTTGAGGAGGGAGAAGAAGGGAGGGGATTCAACTGGTGGGCAGAAGAATGAGGAGCTTGAGGGGAGGAGGGAAGAGGGGGAGAGGGAGGGGCGGAAGGATTGAGTGAGATGGAAGGGTTGAATGAGATGGGTGGGTTATGAGAGGTAGGTCTAGCATCATTGGGCAGCTTGTGGCTAGGGGCTGTTTTTTTCTTTTTTACCATTTCCCATTGTTCTTCTTGCGGATTATTGTCAACATTAGAAAGCTTAGAACAACGATTAGCGAAGTGACCATACTCGTGACATACCTTACACTTGAATGGGATCTGTTCGTAATCGAGCTGCTGAATGTGCGACCAGTCGTCAACTTTAAGATTAATGGCCTCAGGAAGACCTTTGCCCAGATCCACTTCAACGCAAATTCGGGCGCAGGCCTGCATATTATCTCTTGGCTCGCTCCGGTCAATGTATTTCCCGACTGCATTTCCAATGGCACGAACCGATTCGTCTCCCCAGCAATGCAATGGGAGATGAGGGAGACGAACCCAAACAGGAATTGCATTTGGGATATCCAGCTCCGGATCAAAGTCCGGTGTCCATTTGTTTAAGTACAACCCTCTAGAATCCATGAAGTAAGGTCCGTTGCAAAAAATCAAATCCTTGTCTTCCTTTGTCTCAAAGTGGAAGGTGAAGTAACCCTTCCCACAAAATCTGATAGAAATCTTCCCTTGTATTTTATCTGTCCAGTTCCTTTCCACCCACCTCTGAACTATTTTTGGTGAGGGAGTTTATCAGAGCCGAAAAGGCCTGCTGTTGCGCTGCCTCCTCCGGTGGAGCCTCCAGAGGGGCCATCCGAGCTGACGAGGAACCAACTCAAGCGGGTTAAAAAGGCTGGCAGGCGGGATCCTTCAGAGAAACGCCGGCCCAGAGGAGAACAGGGCACGGGAGCTCCGGAAGCCCAGCAGCAGGGCTGCCAGGTGGGGGCAAGCTGGGAGCCTTAGGGCTGAAGGAGGGCAGGACGCGGAGGCAGAGCGCGCGCGAAAAAAAAAAATAATAAAAAATAAAAAATAAAAATAAATAAATAAAAATCATTGATATTATTGGACATTAGTGAATGGTATTTTTAACACATGTTAATCCTTTTCATATTTATCTGCAAAAAGCTAAGTCAGATGACACGAGGACACAAGACACAGAGGACATGTAAATACGAGTATTCGACACAAACACATAGTGACACAGAAACAGACACGAGGATACATTATATATATATATATATATATATATAATATTATATATATATTATATAATATTAATATAATATAATACTGAAATATAGTACTTGATCCATATAGATATGAATCATGATGATACGTTTTGTTATATATATATATTAAAAAAATACTGAAATATAGTGCCTCATCCATATAGACATGAATCATGATGATATCTATTTAGTATTTAGTATACACTATCTACTATTTAGTAATTTACTAGTTAGTTTATTAATTTACTACATCAATGATGTTCACAGTTCAATGTTCATTCTTCATGTTATAACTTTTGCTATTAATTTCAAACAAGTTCGATCATGTTCAAACTTCACGTAAGGTAGTTTATAAATTATAAATTTATGTGTTCAAACTTCATTGTTGACTAGAGCGTTAATAGAGCATTCCCTGCTTTTAGACCTCGAAGGTGTAGTGACCAGTGAGGACATGACGGGACGCTGGTCTTTTTATTTCAACACACAATTTATACGTAGTCACTGGTCATAACATGTGGTCACTGGTGTATAATAAAGTTAAGTTACATAGGCTATAACACAACTTACATGAAAGTTAAGTGCTCCAAACTCTCATCAAAACACATGAACGCTCGTCTTCTACATCTCCAGGTCCACGTTGATGTGAAGTTGTGAGCATTGCGCTCGAATTTGATGGAATTCCTCACACTGCACATCAAATTTGATTTCGGCAGTGAGCAAACTCGACTTCGGCTGTGAACAATGACAAAAAAAACCCAAAAATAAACCATGTTATAGGTTTTAAATGTCACTTTTCATGGGACACATGTCCTAAAAGCCAAAAACTTTAGGGCACGTTTTAGGGCATGTTTCGTGTCTGACATGTCAGTGATAAAAAAATTCTCTTAGTTGTAGGAGAGAAGTTTCTAAAGTAACCTTTGCAATCCAGCTTATAGATTGAAGGCTAGCCCCTTCAATCCATAGAGGGCTCTCTCTGACAACCTAATCACTAGATTTAGTAATTGACTATACTTTTACACAGTGGCTAGATCTTTAGTGGTATTGTGTTGATGTAGGGTTTGGCTGGGTAAGAGGGAGATAGTCCATTGGGCAATGAAGTTAACAAGCTAGGCTTTATGGCAACTTACCAAGATACTAGCTGTTTGATCAGGATTGACAAAGGCAAGGTAAATAACACATCTTAGATATTTGTCATCATTATAGCAGAAGGAAGAAAATAGGAGAACAATCCACTACAGTAGGGCATATGAAATGAATCCTAAAGTAGCTTCAGAAGATAGAAATGCAGATATTTGAAATCTAAGAAACAAAGAAATCAAAGCTAGGATGAATTGTACAACATTTACTCTTATTCAAATGTTCAGAAGACCATACATTCGAATGATATTACAGAGAAGGCAACATTGAAATATGTAGAAATACACATTAAGACATACCATCGCATAAATCTTTATATCACTGTTCAAAATCTACTGATCTAGGAAATCTGTAGATTGATATAGCTTTCAACACACAAACAATGGCTATTATTTCATCAAAAAACCAACCCTTTTTTCCCATTTCTCTTTTAATATATAGGAAAAAATATAATAGAGATAAGATCCTCAAAGTTTGGTAGAAATAATTACAAGATATGTACAATATCTGAAAGTTTAATTAACAAAAATAATCATAATCCTATCATTTTAGCTACTCGGATCTTTATCTGGCACATATCGTTGGTCAAAACAGATTGTAGATTTGTTGTGCATATCTCCTGCTAGTATCCTGGAACAAGGATGAGTCACAGCTGCATTATAGGATTTGGTACTATTCACTTGTTTGTAGGCTTGATATCTTGAACTGAAACTCGTCTTCCTTCCTTGTAGTAAAACTAGTGCATGAACCTATAAATTATGTTGAAACTGCCCAATAGTCTTTGTAACTGCTTACTCCTTTCATGGCTCTCTTTCCTCATGTTGACTTGTACTCCCTCAAAAACAAAATCCCTCTGATATATTACCATAACATATCGAAAATAAGTTACTATAAAAAAAGATTAAATTGAGTAGGTCAAAATGCAGAGGACAGTTAGGACTTGTTCAACAAAACTAGGGTTTGTTCAACAAATACTTTTAATTACTATATGAAGAATTGAAGAAATGTCCTTGTTAAGTTATTAGTTTTTTATATATAATTGTATGATAATAAATCAGGGCTTTTATTTTATTCTTGATGTATGTAGTTATATCTTGTGTGTATACTCTTTATAAATGTTCATATTACTTCTTGGTATAGATATATATTATCATGTTATTAATAAAGACATTATTCGTCCTGGATGCGGGTGCACAATACAACTAAAAGAATGGTGGCAGCATGGGACGGCAAGTGGCCTTGCCACATGGCCATCGTAATCCTGCACATCATTCCATAAAACGCATTAACAATGGCCATAAATGGCAATTAAGTCGGCACTGTCTTCAAACCGACTGCATCTACCCGCCTCGGCTCAGCTCAATGACGACCTTTGGTGATTTTACTTCCACCGCTCCAGTCGCTAATCCCTTGCCTCTGTGTTGCCATTGTCCTCTAGCAGCAGTAGAACCAAGCTCTCGCACTACCACGGGCAGGCGATGCAACGTTCTTTGCTGCATTAATCTCGGCTTGGGCATTCATTTCACTCAAAGCTTGGTCTGTAATTTCATCTTCCACCCTGCGTTTGTAGATAATCCTTCCTCTAAGCCGACCTCTGAACCTAATACGCCCTCACTTCACTCTGAGTCGTCTCCCTTCAGTCTTTCTCTTACCCTGTATTCAATATGCCCAAAACTCGCCATTGAATGCACAGTCGCAAAGGGGGCAGCAGATGCAGATTGCCCTATTCTCCACCATCTTCGGCCTCTGACACTTCCTCCCCTTCGGCTCAACTGACCTCAGGCCAATACCCAAACACACGCAGTGGCAGAAACCACTCATGTCCTCTCCGCCTCCACTCGACGCACCCTAACTCGCCACCCACGGAAATTCCCTCAAGTTCTCAGCCGTCCCTCCGCTCACCCAACTTCATTTACCGCTACTCCATGAACCAGCCCATCATTACCACCACCATCTCCATTACCTTCCACGACGAGGAGCCTACCACAATTGGAGGAAGCCATACCAATGCGGAGCCTGCCACAATCGGAGGAAGCCATACGAATGCGGAGCATGCTAGGGTCGAAAGGAGCAGACAATGAATTAAGGCGAAGTAAGACACTCCTCTGGACAAGCAAACTGGGAAGGAGAAGGGCCATGACCATCAAGCAGACGACGACATGGAGGAACACCCGGAGTAGCAGGAAGATGACATGGGTGCAACGCAGGCAGACGACGACAGGGATGAATACACATGTTTCGTTGTTGAGGAACACCCATCGTCGCCGCGCAACACCTAGCTTGCCAGCATGCAACTTGGCCGGCCACACAATCCGCCACATGGCTTCGAGTCTCAGGTTCCGAGATTTATGGTTTTTTGACGTTTCGAGGTTTTCAGAAAAATTGTTGTCATATGGGTACTTTGATGTTTTTTCTTGTTTTTCTAAAAAATTGGTTAAATACTATGCTTAATTGTTGGATTTCCCGATGTGGGCAGCAAGATAACACCTGCAATTTTATTTTTGAACTGGATTGGTTTCCCATTATGGGCAGTCCAGACCTTGTTTTGCTAGTTTTTGGCCCAAACTATGGCATGGACAGGCAAAGGCTACAACCTCAGTGTACCATTATGTTTCAGTAATAGAATTTAGCTTAATTTAGAAAAAAAAAATAAAGACATTATTCGAACTTTGAAATTTTGAAATTTAAGGGTGTTAAAATTGGAAACTAGAGCCAAACTCCATGTGGGTCATCTTATTCATGGCAACTGATATTTTTCTTGGATTCCTCTCGTCGAGAGGTGTAGGATAGATCTAAAGATCATCCGATTCCGACAAGTATTTATGGAGATATGAATTTATTTGTATTTACTTGGCAAATTGTCAAGGTCGGCCAACAGCTAAAGGTGTGGCACACATGTTCAACGTTTCATATAAATACAAGTGAGGTTGAGGCATTATTCCATCATCTCATCTCTCACATTATTCTCTCCTTTATTGAGTGGGTTTACACACAAAGAGCAGCACACACACATGGGAAAGAAGAGGACGAAGATGGAGGACGTAGAATGACGCAAGAAAGAAGGACGCAGATCTGTTTGACTGTGTTGACTTTGACCAGAGCTGCAGCAAGTCATTTTGACCAATGTTAACCAAGCGTTGACCTTTCAGGAGTGTGGTTTTGGTGTGGCTCCCTCTCCTAGGCAGGCCGCAGATTTTGGCACACAAACCGAGGCATTCTGACCTCTAGTTTGACTAGCGTTGACTGCCCTAGTTTGTGGCAGGAGGTTGACTTCAGTTGACTGCAGTTTGACTAGGTTTTTCGGATTGTTTATGGGTTGCTTCTTCTTTTTGTTGGAGGCCTAGATGACCAGGAAATTAACCAAGCATATTGGAGATCAATTTCATCTTGTTTGACTAGATTTGACTTTGCTAGTTAGGGTCTGTTGTTGCTGTCCTAAAATTACAGATTTATGTATTTGTACTATTTCTCTCTCTGCTGAACTATTAAAGATAATAGAAGAATTGATCAAAGGGTTTACCCACATTGGGGTTTGTCTTTGGCTAGCCGCCACATCTGGTGTCTCTTGTCTTGGCTTGTTTTCTATCGATCTATTAATGTCCTATTTGCATTTTACTATATGTTAATGTGATTGCTAAACAGTGGCTAATAAGAAGAAATTGAAGTAAATTGCTCTAAGTATAGAACATACCATAAATTAACAAAGGGTCTTTTGGTAATTGACCATCTAGTCACCTAATAGAGTGAAATTAAAAATGATAATAACCCCTTCCATAACCACAGTTAAGACTAGAAAATACTAGGTAAATATCATAAAGGAATACTATGGTCTATGAAGACCCATGCATTTAATAAATATTATTAAGCATTAGGATAGAACACCATGCATTAGGCCAAGGGGGTAGCGATACCACCCTCGACCTCAGTACCAGTAAGACCTGCCTAGTAGGTAAAAATAGAAAAAAAACTATACCCGTTTGTGAGCTTGAATTTGCAATATATATATATATATATATATATATAAAAGTATACCTCATATTTTCATAATTTTATTATATATAAACAGGAAAAGCTACGATGGTAAGGACATATCAACGATGACGACGTGATCAGGTAGCATCACCATCGCTGATGCCGCCATTGTCGCCATCACCATCTCCATCACCACCGCCATCGCCACCACCATCAAGACCATCATCAACACCAATTGCTCCAGCGCTGGAGTTAACTGTTATAATGCGCTCATTGGAAGCCATATTGGAAACATTAAAAGCGCCACCAATAGCCAATACCAAAGAAGAACAACCTCAACTCGAAGAAAGAAATCCAGCAAAGCCCAAAGGTTCTAATTATAGACAATCAAAGGAAGACATTTCTAGGGAGCCGCAGAAAATTAAACTCCGAGAATTTTCAGGAGGACAGGTTGGAGAATGTGCCAAAGCATGGTTAGAAGGAATGTACAAATGTTTTGCACTAAGAGAGTACTCTTCTACTTCCAAGACGAAAATTGCCGTATTTCAGTTAAAGGAAAGTGCCTTGATTTGGTAGGGGAATCTGGAAAAACAATTACACCTCACAACGGATAATGTTCCCTAGGAGTTGTTCAAGGCAAGATTCCGCGCCAAGTACTTACCTCCATATTTTCAAAAGTAGCAAGTCGAGGCCTTTCATATGCTAGTCCAAGGTAACAAAACAATGGAGGAATATGAGATAAGGTTTATGGAGCTTGTGAAATATATTCATTATTTAGATTTTGAAGAACAGCAAGCTGAGCGCTTCGTATATGGATTAAATCCTTGCATCAGGGCCATTGTTAGGATGTGGAAGCCATCATCAGTAGCCGAGACAATTGAATGTGGTCGTTACCTAGAGGAGCATCTAGGAATAAAAAGGGATGTCAAGCCAACAAAACCTCTACGACCAGGATTTTCAGGAAAAACTCCCCGAAAGTTCTTCAGGGGAAGTAGCTCGAGACCACCTCCTTATGGTAATAAATTTACCCTAAGAGGAGTAGGAGCAAGAGCTCCCATGGCAGTTAATACTATCACTATTGAATCATCAAACACAAGTCCATGGAAATCTCGAGGAACTGCTAATAAAGGAAGAAATGCGAGAGGAAGTGGCACAAGAAGACGAAGTTCCCTATCTAGAAACTCCTAATTTGACTCAAGGGGATCACCCCAGTTTAATTATTTGGGATGTGGAGGACCACATTTTCAACGTGATTGTCCGGAAGCTTCGTCGAGTATAATGCACAAAATAGAAAAAGAGCCATCATCAAATACCCAAGGCAATCATAAAATCCATGTAATAGTCAACAACAACCAGGCAACACATCAGTCCATTGTAGCGGAATCCTCAAATATTATTAATGACATAAAACTCAAAATCTTATTGGATACTGGTGCCACTGATAGTTACATTTCGTCATATGCATTGAATAAATGTGGGTTGGTAGCCTGCAAGCAAAACAATTTCAGATAGGTAGAAATGGCTTCTAGAGAACTTCAATCCATAGACTTAAGTTTGGAGGAATGCAAAATTGATCTAGGGATATGTTCGATTAAGTTAAAAGTTTATGTTACAGCCTTAGGAACTTATGACCTTGTCATAGGTATGGATTTGTTAGAAGCTCATCAAGCTTGGGTAGACTATTATGGGAAAAAAAACTCTGTATAATGATAAAGGAGAGACGATCCAAATCCAAGGTATTAAGAGAAAAGTATCTTTACGCTTCATCTCAGCAATGCAAATGAAGTGTTGCTTAAGGAAAGGTTGTCAAGCATATGTAGTTTAAGAAGTAAGCAAAGAGAAAGAATCGTCCTTCGAACAATATCTGGTGTTAGCCGAATTTCCAAATGTTTTTCCAAAGAAATTACCAAGATTACCTCCTCAAAGAGAGTTGGATCTCACAATAGAATTGAAATTTGGTATAGTACTAATTTCTAAAACACCTTACAGAATAGCAATTCCAAAACTTCAAGAATTACAAATTTAGTTGAAAGAACTATTGGATATATGACACATTCGACCCGGTATTTCACCTTGGGGTGCTCTTGTAATTTTCGTCAAAAAGAAGGACGGTTCTCCTTGCGGTTATGCATAGACTACCGAGACTTGAATCAAGCTACAATTAAGAATCGATATCCAATGCCTCGAATTGATGACCTCTTTGACCAAATGAAAGGAGCTGTTGTCTTCTCAAAAATTGATCTACGATCAGAGTATCATCAGCTAAGGATTAAGGAAAGCGATACCTCTGAGACTGCATTCCGAACATGCTTCAGACATTATGAGTTCACTGTGATACCATTTACGTTGACGAATGCACCATCAGTATTCATGAACCTTATGAACAACATTTTCTACAAATATCTAGATCAAATTATACAGGTCTTCTTAGATGATATTCTCATCTACTCCAAAAATGAGAAAGAACATGAAAAACTTTTGAAGATAGTATTATCTTGCCTCAGAGAACACCAGTTATATGGAAAGTTATCCAAGTGTTCCTTCTTTCAGAAAAATATTCATTACTTGGGCCATATCATATCTGGTGAAAGAATCTCAGTGGATCTTGAGAAGGTAAAGGCAATCATGGAATGGTCGATACCGAAAAATGCACATGAGGTGCGAAGCTTTATGGATTTAGCCATCTACTACCAAAAGTTTGTAGAAGCATTCTCTAAAATTGCAAAACCTATCACAACCTTCCAGCGTAAAGGAGTTAGGTATGAATGGACTGAAGAATGTCATAGAGCATCCTTTGAACTTAAAAGACTATTAACCAGTGCACCAATATTGCAAGTACCTGATATGGACAAAGATTTTACTGTGTACTGATGCATCCAAGCAAGGATTAGGTGCAGTATTAATGCAGGATAAAAGCGTAATAGCATATGCCTCAGGGAGATTAAAGCCTCATGAGGAACTCTACGCCACACATGATTTAGAGTTAGTCGTTGTAGTGCTAGCTTTAAAGATATGGAGACACTATTTAACAGGGAGAAGCTTTATGCTTAAAAGCGACCATCAAAGTCTACAATATTTGTTTACTCAAAGAGACTTGAATGCTAGGCAAAGACAATGGAGTGAATTCCTAAGTGAGTGTGACTTTGGAATTTCATACAATAAAAGAAAAGAGAACCTAGTGGCAGATGCTTTAAGTAGAAGACCTCAGATATTTTCCCTCATACCTATCAAGGTAGACTTAAGGAAATGGTACTAGAACATCTCTTTAGAGGTAGTTGGTATTTAAAAGTAAGATTCAACCTTGATAGTAAAAAGTCAAAAGAACCTAAGTTTGAGGGATATGAACTAGAAGATAATGGAACTTTGCGATTCCATAGAAGGATGTACATTCCTGATAATGAGGATCTCCGATACACCATCCTTAAAGAAGCCCACAGAGCATTGTATTGTGCACATCCTAGTGTAAAGAAAATGTATGCTGATATAAATAAACTCTTCTTTTGGGCAGACATAAAACACGATATTGTTCAATTCGTTGCAAAATGTCTTGAATGTCAGCAAGTGAAAGTTGATCATTGTCACCCAGTAGGTCTCTTGTAAACTCACGACATTCCTTTGACCAAATGGGGGGCAATTTCTATGGACTTTATCGCCAGGCTACCTCTTACTCCACAAAAACATAATGCCATTCTAGTTGTGGTGGATAAATTAACGAAAAGCGCCCATTTTATCCCCATAAGAGATACTTACGAAGTTGTTGACATAGCTCGAGTATTTATAAATGAAATTATCAGATTTCATGGAGTACCTAAGAAGATCATATCAAATAGAGATTCACGATTTACTTCAAGGCTTTCGACTTGTATGCAATCAACATTAGGAACTGAATTAAATTTAAGTACAAGTTATCTTCCTGAGACTGATGGGTAAACAAAAAGGATGAATCAAGTACTAGAATATATGCTAAGGATGTACGTTATGGATCAACAATCACACTGGGAAAAGTACTTACCCTTGGTTGAATTTTCATACAATAACAGTTACCACACTTCAATCGAGATGCCTCCATTTGAAGCATTGTATGACATACCTTGCAAAACACCGTTAAGTTGGGACAAGTTAGAAGATCGGGTAATAGTGGGGCTGGAATTAGTTCAAGAGATGGAAGAACAGGTGAAACAAATTAGACAACGATTGAAAGAGGCACAAGACAGACACAAGAGTTATGTGGATGCGAATAAAATAGATAGGAATTATGAAGTAGGAGATTAGGTTTTCGTCTGCATCAGACCAAATAAAAGCACTATCTAATTTAGAAAAGGGGCAAAGTTGTCACCCCGATTTATCGGACCATTCAAAGTCTTGGAAAAAGTTCGACATGTCGCCTATCGCCTTGCACTACCACCCCACTTGCATAAAGTTCATAATGTATTTATTTCATGTATCCGTATTAAAATATTATATAGCTGATAAATTTCATAACCTTCAATGGAAGGAATCGCAGGTATCGGTCAAGAGAACCATTACATATACTAGAACGTAGGGTTCGACAACTCAGAAACCGTCTGGTAGACCAAGTTAAGGTCCAATGGGACAAGCATAGGCCTGGATCGGCTACTTGGGAAGATATGGAGATCATATGTCAAACATACCCAAACTTCTGTCAATTTTGAAGAACTTAAACCCATATTTCGTATATATTTACTTTAAATCAAATATTTAAAACTATTTGATGGTGATCACATGTAAAAATGAATTTTGTCACTGGAACACGATATATGTTATTTACTTAATTCCACTAGTACGTGGATACCAATATGAGATATATTATTTACATTAATATTGTTGAATTATGAATACCAATATGAAGTTTAGTATCTAATTAACTTTGCGATGAAATCTAAATTATGAATTATGTTATGGATGAGAGAGCTATGATTTTATTTCATTTCTATATACTGATATGATTGATGAGATAGAAATAAAAGAATGAATACATTTTAATATGAAAGCTAAATACATGAGCTAGATAAGGCCAAGTATGTTATACCGTAGATAGAAACATGTATGCATTATACAGAAATTATTATTTAAATACGAATTGTTTTGAATATATTGATGCATATGTTATAATGTATGGACAAGTGTTTTCATTACAGATAGCATCATTACCAAATGACTACGTGATGACAAAAAATTCAAGAATAATTGAAACTCAATGAGATTCCATGATAGGCTGTTAACCCTGGCCCCACTAGGAGGGGTGGAAGTACTACCCATCGTTTATCCTCCAAAACTTGGAGTCATGGGAGGACTGTGCAAGTCATGCTCCCCTAGACGTGTGATGACGACTGTCAAATGCCTACTGGGCAATCAGGTCAATATAGTTGACATTGACACCCTTAATAGTCAACGTTAACACCCTTAAGAACCTATGAATGGTTAGATCAGTATAGCTGACGCCATGACATACTCCAGTAGAGGACGGATAAGAAGAAAGTGAAAAAGATTAGGAAGGATTGGATGATTCTAGAATAGCTTGGGAGCCCAGTTGGGGCAGGGAATGGTTATTAATTTTATAAAACTTTAAATGTTCAAACAAAAATTCAATCTTGAAATGCAATCCTTACATGATCACATTAATCACTAAAGCAATTACTGATTTATATAAACCCCAACTTTCGGAGAAGTTTTTTGAAGGAAGTATGTAATGACCAATTTCGATTTATAAGCAAAAGAGTAGTAGCATGCATATGATGTATGCATATGATAGCTACATATCACACGTCACATGCCTTGCACTAGTATATTTATTAAATAATTAGGAAAAATGTTTAAATGAATGAAAATGAACTAAATACCTAAATTATTGAGAAGAGAGATATTACCTAAAATCTGACACCAAAAACATACATATTAAATACTTTTTACTTATAAAGTTGTTAAATAAAATTTACAATTCCAATCCTTCTAATCGAAATATTGATCATTATAGAGTTAAAGTTATAAGTAAAGTATATTATTAATATATATATGTATATAAATATATATTTATAAGTTAAAGTTTCTAACTTAATATAACAAAAATTTGATATATATGTATAACTATTGATTTTATTATTATAATTAAATTTTATAAAAGTTAAAGTTATTAAAGTTTAAACATGTCAAACATATCAAGATATAAACACGTACCCTCATCTCCCATTACACATAAATCTATATCTGTCAAATAAAATCTAATGAGGGCGGTGGAAGAAGGTAGTGATCGCCTAGGGGTGATATTTATCCTGAGTACACAAAGACACCAGAGGAGGAGGGGGTTTTGGGAAAGAAAGATTGGAAGGAGAATGGGAGATCTAAATCAAAGCTAAAGATTTGATTTAGAGTTGGATATTCGAATCAAACTTGAGAATTGAGCAATTATTCTTGAAGCTTTTGGGCACGAGGGACCAAAATACTCCAACTGGGAAGTATTTTGGAGTTGAATATCAAAGTTGTGCTCAGCCTGGCTGGGAGGATTGGTCATTTGATAACAACAACAAAATTGGGAACGAGGACAACCTAGAATCGACATCAAATTCAAAGAAAAACAAACAGGTATTTTCCTAAATTTCATTGTCTATAAAACTAGAAGTAATTTCATAAATTTATGTACTTAGAGACCTTACAGTTCTACTTGAAAGTTTTTTCATTTTCCTTTAATACTATACCCTTATACTTCTGTCATAGACCCTTAAATATTCCTACTTCCATGCAAAGACATCAAAAAACTCTTTCAATAAAGAAACATATTTCTCCCTTTGCTCCTGATTTAAAGAATTTGAGATTTTGACAACCTTTGGTTCCTTTTCTGTGCCAAAATTGTAGTCCTGTAATTCATTACTATCAGGCTTCATTTTTGTTTTGACAACCACATCATTGTTGTCAAATAACTTCTCCAGAGGCACTAACCCACTAGGCAAGAAATTATTGCTTAGCTGGATTATTTTTTGATCTCCTATAACATTTACGAAGTCATCTGTAACAATCTGATTTTCTGAATCTTTGTCTTCATCAAGAGGATTGTTGGCAAACTCACCAATCATTTCCAAAAATCTTTTTATTTGTTAATCATCTTCAAAGACCTGCCAGTGCTTTATGTTGTTTGGAATGGAAGGTTTGTATCTCATCTCTACCTGATATTGCTTATTTGGGTAAATAGGAATTTTGAACATACTTGTTGTACTAGCCAATGAATCAGCAATGCAATTTTCCTGTCTAGAAACTACTGAAATTTTGGGCTCAACAAAGAAATTATCAAATAAATCCCAAACCTCATTTCTGTAAGCTCTCATTCTTGGGTGTTTTGTCTGATAAAACCCTTTAACCTGATTTATAATAAGCTTTGAGTCCCCAAAAATAAAAATCTTTTTAGCTCTTTGTTTCTTGAGCATGTTCAAACCAATGACTAAAGCCTCATATTAAACTACATTATCAGAACACTCAAAATATAACTTAAAAGAATACACTTGGCTACCTCCATCTGGTGAAATGATCCATAAACTATCTCTTGAACCTTCTTTGTAAACAGACACATCAAAACATATGCTACATGTATCGTCTATGTCAGCCACTTGCTCATTTTTTGTCTGAATTTGCTCTTCTACTTGCTACTGATTTTCTTCCTCCAAATTCAAATCATTAAATAAGATTGTTGACCCCAACGCAGTGTCTACAACATAAATTGGATGATTGTCTGGTTCTGCCTTCTTGTCGTCTGGATTGTACAAACACCGCGATAACGCTCAGGACGAGGGTTTTCACTTTGATCCTCGCCCACTCCGTTCTAGTTGTTTACCAATAGCAGGTTATGAGGATATTTTATTCTCGGCGCTTCAACGACATTTCATCTTCATTATTCTCTCTCATCTTTTCATTTGAACCGGCAACGACAACATTTTTTGGCGTTGTTGCCAAGGAATAGAGTTTTTTTGTCCCTGGCGTTACAATGACATTCATCCTTCTCATTTCTCATCTGGGCCGGCAACGACAACATTTTTTGGTGCCATTGTCGGGGACCAATTTATTGGGCCTGGGCTTTATGACATTCATCATTCAGCTTTCATCTTTATGTCATTCATTTTGAGCTGGCAAAGTCAACATTTTTTGGCATCATCTCATATTTTCTGCCATCCATTAGCCTGTCAAACAGCCAACATTTTTTGGCATCATTTGATCTTTTCATCGCCCTATCTTTTGTCATATCGTTTAATCGTACCTTTAGCACCTGGACTTCTTGGATAATTTCTTGTTTGGGTGGAAACTCCATTTCTTTTCATTCATTTATTCTCAGACAAGAAGCCCTCCCTCATATCTCATTTGTGTGTGTCTTTCTCTATTGTTCAGTTTCTTGTTTCGGCATATTATTTAAATGGTGTAGGTTGCAGTGTATGTATTTCGATGTTTGTTGTAGGAAACAACAAATAACTTGTTTATGTAAATCTAACAAGTAGGAGAAATATCATTAGTGTTGCAGTAAGAATTCACAGGTTTAAGGAATTTTCACATTAGAGCCTCTTGATGGCAAGTCTTTGGATGGTTGGATATATTCTTATACATGTAAGAACATTTTAATGCTATTTTTTCTTTCTAATTTTGCTACATACATTGTTGTTGGGATTTTGCTATAATAGGGCTTATTTGTTGCATCTCTTATGGGAAGTTGTGGAAATTTTGTTTCTGGATAGTGAATGCTTCATGCATGGGCCATGTATAATGAATGAATGTTCCTAGGAATGTTTCATTACTAAGATTCATCTCAACAAGCCATTTATCGTACAAAACGAAGTATAAAGTCTTTGAAGTAGCTTTTTTTGTTGCCCTAGTGCCTAGCGAAGTTGTCTTTAAGGCCTCCTTGACCTAGAAAATTCAAAGGTCCATAGTCATAATTCTACCTGACTCCAATCTCCCTAAATGATTAGGCACTGGTCCACCCAAAGTTGATCACCTCAAACCTATTTTCCTTCTCCCCTTTCCCCTTCTTTATGTCCAGTCCTCTAGGTCACCTAGGGCATCAATTATCTCCCAATCTAGCCATCCAAATACTTTGATTTTTGGTCCACGACTACGTTGGTGTGTCCTCGAGAAGCCCTCCAAATTTCATGAGATTCCGATGGTCGAATCTTGAGCTATCGCAAGCCCTAGATCAAAGATCAATTCTTCCACTTGGTTTCCCTTACGCTAGAAACGTCATTGGGATCCTTGCATTGTCTTTCATTGAAAATTCATTCGTTGATCCCTTTCCCCTCCCTAATTAGGTCAAGCATATCATTGGTTGCTAAATCCTATCCCCTTGACCGAACCTTGAGTCCACTTGGTCCCATGTGGTCCAATGCACTATCAAGGTTAATTCTTCGAAGATCACCTGGAACCCAAGAATTCTAGGGCTTAGGGATCTCCTTTATAAGACACATACTCAAAACCGAACCCTAGAAATTTTCCCAAGCCCTTCCTAAAGAGCCTTCCATCTTCTCTTCCAAGACAAGCAAGCCACATATTTGAGCCTCTCTTGTGAATAGGCTTCCAAAATCACCCCTCGCCCTATCATTGGTCCATCCATTTCGTGATCCTTATCATAACGGGTCTCCTCCCATCGGTGAAAGTCTGTAAAGAGTAGGGAGCCTTAGCTAAGGTGACACTAGGCTATCCCTCCATTGTTTCCCTTAGCCTAGTAGTAACCCTTCAAGGATCCCCCTTTTAGGACCCTTGCTAGTTTGAATGGTAACAGGGACCATCAATCTTGGATTGAGATATATTGTCAGAGATGTAAGACTACACAAGTTCTCTGATGCCGATAGGCTTGTAACTCTGCTGACTAAAACAGCACATCTAGATGCTACTTTAGTTTGGGATCTACCGTGATATCTTGGATGAGCAGAAAACAAAAGTCTATAGCCCTTAGCATGGCTGAAGCCAAGTACATTGCTACTAGCATGGCTAGCTGTGAGGCAGTATGGTCGAGGAAGCTCTTTGGAGAGTTGTTTGAGCATGTGTTAGATATGACAATAATACACTGTGACCATAAGAGTGGGATTTGACTTGCAGAAAATCCTATGTTCCATGACAACTACAAGCACATTTAGATCACATATTATTATATCTGAGATATGGTGCAAAGAGGAGCAATGAGGCTCCATCATATTATGACTAATGATCAGATAGTTAACATACTTACCAAGCCTTTGCCGAAAGCGAAGTTTTTGGTATTCAAAGAGCAAATTGCACTAACGGATGTGACCCAATATTCTCTCAATGTCATGCACTATGGCTAGGAATAACAATCGTAAGCCTATTGAAGGCATTGATGAGAGGGGCGGTCATGGCAGATCAAGAACATTGAGTTATGCTTTCCCCCCTGCTTGAGCTCCCAAGTTGGGAATGGAGCCAGGAGAGCTCATGGTTTGGAGTAACTCTTGACTGTAGGTTGTGTGCAATCCTTGTCATGTGTTGACAAGTGGTAATCCCCCCTACCATCTAGTCTGGGACTTGTCATAGTATAGCCCAGTATGCATCCTACCCACAAGTTGTGCTTGTCGAGATTCCCATCCAATGAATGAGGAAAGACTTGGGTGTGTGTGATCCTTACCTCTGGTAAGTTGGTTAACCCCCAAAAGTCTATGGATGCAGGTGTTCTACCACTTGATTCTTGAGGGTCCATGTGAGAAGATCGACAGACAATAGGATTATTGTGATCCTTACCTCTCATGGTAAGTGGTATCTTGCCTATTGTCGATCAGATATATATTTAGGGTGGTGGATTAATCTCCCCTATTGTCCGTGGCTATAGGGTGGTAGTCAAAGCTCCCCTATGATGATTCTTCTTCATTAGATTGAGACATCATTGTTCCAAATGATACATAGCAAAGATGAATAGAGAGATGAGCAAAGAAAGTAGAGATCTTTTGTTGCAAAAATAAATTCCTCCCTAGCTGAGAGGGAGTGTCCAAAATTTGGCAGCTCAGGGATGAATTTCTAAAAATAAAAAGTCTAAAATAATATTTCGAAAAATAGAAAGTCTCAAGTATGACTTCCCAAAAATAGTAAATCACTTTGCATCAATTGGTAATCAAATATTATTGATGGAAAATCCCTTCTGATCATCAATCAATCCTAATAGTTCAATTTCGAATTAATCATCAATATTATCATTAATATTATTATTATTATTCTTATGATACTATTATATTGTTATTAAAAAGAAATCCAAGTCACTCAATCATGGCTCTCAATAATGTTCTATTACACTCTCACTATTGGCATGGCATATTCCTCTTACACTATCATTAATGCTCTTACACTCTCTTACACTCAATAAAACCTCGTCATAAAAGATTCCTCTTACATTCTCTTACGCTCTCATTAAAGCATGTCATGAAAGATTCCTCTTATGCACTCTTTAATGCATACGTTATACTCTCCTTAATGGCATAAGTTACAAAGGCATGTGTACCTTCTTAATGGCATGAGTTACATTTCCTAAATGGGCATATGTTACTCTCCCTCTTGGCATGCGAGTTACTCCTCCTTTATGGCATGGATTTGTTGCTCGTCCTATATATATGTGCCTCATTCTTTTTCCCCTCACTATGTGTGCATTGTGAAAGAAGATTTTGAACTTGAGAGAGAGTTGGAGAGAGTTGAAGAAGATTATGAGAGAGACTTGGAAAGTAAGAGCAGAACTTGGTGAGCCAAGATTGATTCAGTGCTTCAGTGTTTCAATGTTGATTCAGTTGAAGGGAAGGTTGATTCAGTGTGTGTATCTGTTGCTGCTACAAATTATCTTTGTGCTACAACCTGTTTAGATTTGGGTCAACTTACTCATTCTCTTGATCTCTCATTGTACTCTATATCTTTGCTGAACAATTGATTTCTAATATAAGAAGAATCAAGTTGGGGTTTCCCTTGTGGGATTTGCCCTGGTCATTGGACCTAAATTCTCTGTCTCATTTTTTTCTTGGTTGTCTTCTATTGTGCATTGATTTATGTTCTATCTACAATTTCTTATCTAATATTGCAATGTAAAGAAGTTTTGTAATAAGTGATTGTTATAGCATAGAACATCAAAATTTCAACAAGAGGATAGTGGTTTCCACAAAATCACTCCATTTGGTAGGCATTCACTTCAATTTCATCCATAAATTCATTCGCCCTTGTTATTTTTCCTAAGGCAAAGCCTAGTTTTGGTTTAGCTTCAACTTAGTGGCTTATTGAGGGTTTTATGCACCTTTTACTTGTTGGAATATATCTTGGAAAAAAATTTCCCTATACCTTGACCTGTGGCCATTCCAACTCTCAACCTATCAATCAAGTCCTAGGTCTTGTGTATCCAATTAGGTCTTCTCAAGGAAAGTGAATTGCATCCCTTTGGAGCCTTGTGCCTAAATAATGTTTTTCCTTTGGAAAACCTTATCACCTCATATCCTAAACATAGAATACCTATAAGGTGGCCTAGTCTAAGCACCAAGACTCCTCCCATCGGTGAAAATCTGTAAAGAGAAAGGGTTAGTAGCAGTGGTAACAGTGGGCTACTATCTCATTGTTGTCACTTGGTCTAGCGATAGCCTTGTAGGGTACCCCTCTCCAAGGCCTGCTAGATTTTGCAGCAACAAGAAGCATTCATGGACCATTCTATCACTTGCTTGATGGAGATTGCCCATTCTTAGAGGATGACATCATAGTGGAGAGATTTTATTCCCACGTGTGGGAGATTTTGGAATTTTATTATGTTTTAGAGCTATCTCAAGGTCGCCTTGTGAACTTTGACCTAGTTCAATGCTTCAAGCAAACCTTTTAGGGGTTTTATTGTAAAATTATGAAAAAGTGACTTGGCTTCCCTCATATAAATAGAAAGGAGTCACTTTTCATTATTCATCAGCATTCACCCACTTCTTCTTCTCTAAAAGAGTGTGCAATAGCTCTTGTCTTTCTTCTTGGATGCAATGTGATCTTTCATGGAGCAAATTGTCTTGGGTGGGAGATGTTTGCATGGAGAGACTTTTGAGATTGATTGAAGTGGTTCATGTTGGAATTGTGTATGTTTATTGTTCATTTTCTTCCATTTTACATGTTATATTTCTGAAATTAGGGTTTCTATGTGTGCCATATTAAAGAGTGCCATATATTTTCTTGAAATCTTAGTTCTTTATGGCTTGTAAAATTTGTCTTGCAAGAATCCATCAAAGGAACTTGGTTCATACATTTTTTGAACTTAATCTCCCACATAGAGAAGTTGCTACGGTTTCTAAGAGAAGAATTTCAGTTTTCCGCTCTCCTCATACAAGGACCTTTGTCATTGGCCTTTCCCTAATTTACTTCATTGCCCAATTAGATAAAGGCACTAGTCTAGTAGGTCTCAATCATTATAAATTTCTCATTCCCTTTTTATTTTTTTGGTAACTAGGGTTATGGCTAGCTGAAAATCTGCATTTTATAGCAATTTTATGTCCATATGTTATTTCCCTATTGGAAGGGATTGTATTTAATAAATAATAAAAGATAAAATCTAGTATTAATTTCACATTTTAACCCTAAAATAAGGGTTGACGCCTTGGTATTTTTGTTATCATATGCATTTTCAACCATTTAAAACCATTGTTTACTTGACCCTTGCTTGCCTTGATAACCGTTGGTCCTTTGTTGATCCTATCATTTATAGTCTATTGTCTAGAGTTGTTATATGTCATTGTGTGCCCTATATCTACATATTATACAAACCCTAACTTATAGCAGCCTTCTCCTAAGTTTTAAAGGTTTTAGGGAAGTGTGCTGAATTTTAGGCAAACTCTTATCTCAGCCTTTTCAAGGTTTTGGTGGTACCTTTTCCTTCAATTATTAGACCTTGCATCACCAATGAGCCCTCCTTAGTTGAATATCTTGTTGGTGACCTTTTGTAGGGAAGCCTCCCTTGTGGGGATAAATTCCACCACTAAACAACTGGAAAGAAGCCACTGAGGTGGCAATGGTGGTTAGCCTCTTGTTGCCATGAGACCTAGTTGACTAGTGAGGCCTTGCACTAGGCCTATTAGATTTTACAATAACATTTTTGGCATACGTACCAGGGAGGCGTTGAGTCCACTTCCTCCGAATCCGAAGCGTATACTTCCTTTTGTTTGAATGAGCTCGTCCCAAAGCCAAGAACAAATCTGCTCATTTGGTGACTCCTTGGAAGAATGAAGCCCTAGTTCTTCATTGATCTTCAAAGATCTCATGCTTGTAGGGTGAAGCAAGCATCTTTTAAGGCAATTGGATTCACCCTGGAAACTCCACAATTGCATGATATGCCAAATTCAAGAAAATGACTCCTTGGGATTTGCATGAAATGCACCCTGTTCTAGATGTTAAGGATATTCCTGAATATCCTTATTGTTATGGTACAAGTAGTATAACAAATGTTCCAAAATTTGATGGTGATCCTTCTTCAATCATCGATCATGTGGAAAATTTCCTTAAATACGCTTCAGAGATCAATATGGTGCATGAGGATGCTCTCATGAGGTTTTTCATTTATTCTTTTGGAAAACATAAAAATGAACGAGTTAACTATTTTTGAGAATCAAAAGGCATACCTTCTATTCAAGTGTTTATTGAAAAACTTCTGAAGTATACCCTTTTGAAGATGTAGAAGAGGAAGCTGATGAAACGAGTTTCATAGAGATCAGAGACAAGTTTTTCAGAGGTCAAAGTCCATTTTCAGAGGCAGAGGCATTTCAAACGCATGTTCATCAGTTTTGGGAAAATTGTTTTTAGCAGTTTTCCCCTTTCTTAAGAGATAGAATTGAAGGATCCAGAGGTCAAAGGTGATCACATATTTGGGATCCTCCTGACGGCACAATTTCAACGAACTTTCTCTAAGAAACATGGGAGACACTAATATTTTTAGCAATTAGGGTTCCAAGGCTCATATCATGATTCTGAGCATATAGTTGGATTCCTTGCAAAAATATCAGATCCAATGTGACTGATTTTAATATTTTCTTGACATATCAGATGCTGCTTTTTAGCAATGCCTATTTTTAGGCATTCTATCTTTGACAGTGTTCTCCTAGCACCTCCCAAGATTTTTTGTCTTTTCCCATATTTAAAGTTGGGCTATTATTTTTAGCATGTCTATATTTAGCAAGTGATGGAAACCATAGGTGTACCATTATACTTGCAGATTCACAGGGTTTGTGCATAGAAATCAGACATTTTTCACTGTTTTTGAGTTATTTTAGTGCTGATCCACCAGTTACACTAGATTCTGGAGTGAATTTGTAGCAAATTTGTGAAATGCAAGTGTTGATTTCAAGTATATTTTTGTAAATTGAGGTTTTTGCAGGATGTTTAGAGATCTAAACATCCAGAAATCGAAGTTTTATTGCCATGTTGAAGCTTCTTACTGTTGGATTTGAAGGATTTTTGTTTCAAGTGAGAGGTATTGTGAAAGAGATTGTATTCAGAACAAACAACTTCCCTAGCTGATCATTCGCACAACTCCCTTCCAGAGTCAATGGCAAAATTTGTAGCGGACAATTTTGGGGTATAATACATTACACAACCTACTATTAACTTAAATGCACGTAACTTTAATTTATAACTTAATCATACCATTTCCATGCAAAAATTAAAACATGTGTTTATGAAAATTGCATGTACATTGATCCTATTCAAATGAAATTTAGTTTCATGTTTCCCTAAATGGATGTGGTGGGAATACTGCACAAGTTGAGAACTAAGTCACATGACACGTCCTCCAGGGTCCCGTGTCCCGTATTTTACATACTGGACACGAAAACGGCCCTAATACGTGTCGAATATGGTTTTTATCGTGTCCTGAAAAATGGAAAACGTATTCGCCGGTTTTTGTCGTGTCCTGCATTTGGAAAACGCATATTTCATTGGGAGAAAACGTGGCCCTAACGTTTTTCGACAGGTTGAATACGTACCCCGCAAAAAAATGTAATTTAAAGCCTAGCTGCCCGAATCATAGGTAAATAAGGCCCAACTTCCACAGAAAATGTAATACCTCGACCACCACAAGTGAATGCCTCAGGGTACTAACAAGTCACATGCCAACTATTGTCCCCTGAGATGTACCTACTCTAACAAGGACAAATGTCAGGATTTAGGAAATCCTCCGACACTGCTTTAGACACTCAGGCCAGCTCTCAGGTCTTGGGGGCTACACACTCAACGAATCGGATATTGTCTTGGAATGCAAAGGCAGGTTCAAGAAGATGCATCGTGGTAGCTTCAAAAAACTAAAAAAGGCTTGGGAGTGACCAACAGGCCAAAACAACATGGGGATTCAATAGACTTTAGCCATAGAAGTGATATTTTAAACCACAAGCACCATTATTTAATTCTGCATGATAAACAACTCAGGGAAAATGGATTTGCCACTAAGGGAGCATTGTTTATAAGCATTTTCCCATAACTGCAAACTCTAGGAAGTAGATTTATTGGCCATTTAAACTAGATCCAACAAATCTCATTGAACACCCATGATGCAAATCAACACAATAAATGCAACAACAATAGTTGGGAGCTTTTATTTTAACAGTGCAGCATAGCTATAACCTGATTTACAAACAAAAAATAACCTTCATTCTAACTTGTAACAGAAATGACATCCAAGCGTTGGGTTGATTTAGCTCTATCCTGGGTTTTTCTTATTACCCATTACATCAACAATGTTCTCAGGAAGAAACAAAATGGCCTTGGGAAAGTTAATTCACCTCTATCCCGTTGAAATTTCAGTCTATGGCAATTAATGCAAAACCAAAATTTCATCTCTTACTAGATGTTTCCCAGATTTGATTCCTATGAACTTTCAGCCTTGGGGTTGATATGAAATATTAATTTGTATCAGAAAACAACAAATAGTATTTCACTTCACAAATTAATATGGACAAAAAACTATATTTCGGTATATATATATATATATATTTTATTAAATATATATAAAACGTGTCCCCCGTGTCCTGTTTCCAGGTCGCTGCGTTTCGTTTTGAATACTCGTATTTACGTGTCCTCCATGTCTCGTGTCCTCGTGTCATGTGACTTAGGTTGAGAATAATATGTTCTACTAAAGTGGACAACTGCAACAATAGCTTCGAATTTTGTTTGTCAAAATAATCATACAATCTACTTGATGGCAATTCTCGAACCTCATGCAAGATATGCTTCACTACCATTGGCATTAACTATATAGGAATCAAGTTGACTAAAACAAAGCTTAGGGAACATCTAGTGGGAGTACGACTTACAGAAATTTACAAGGGGTCAAAGACACTATCTTTTCAATTTATTAAGCATGGTAACTTTTACAAAAGGTGGCATTCTCACATGCATAGTACTATCATAACATCTTCATATTACATATTGCATCTCAGGAAATTTGTTCTACCAATGTTTGAAAATTCAACGCAAAAACATTAAAAATAAAAATAAAAAGTTTTTAAAAAATATGATCATAAATACTTGAAACAAATTTTCATGGCAAGAAGTCAAGAACTTTTCCTTACAGAATATGAAACATGAAGTGGAGAATTCTCCAAATCCACAGTTCCATGGAAAAGCTTTGTCATAAAATGTGTCCCCTCTTCCATAGTACCCATAATGGTGATACAAGCCCCACCATTGTATGCAAGATCAAAGCTGTTGACACCATTTACATGAGAAACTTGTCAACATCATGTATCTGCACACTTTTACAATGCCACAACCTTCCAATCTATTGAATTGATACAACAGACAATATCTCATTATTCAGGTTCAAACTAATGTTCTCACACAAACTATTATTCTTCAGATTCAGAGTTGCCCCACATATCTATAGATATTGTATGATGTCATAATAAGCATCAAGAAAGTCATCCCATTCTTGTTTAATCTAGAACTTTCGCTATCGCTCAAGTGCAAAACCAAGCGTTATCCCTCATTTTGCATAAGGCTATACTAGAGAACTCTTTTCACTACTCATGATTTTTATCACAAGGGCAGGTTTACAGGTTGATGGAGCTTTGGATGGCCTAGAGGTCGTGATTTCACTTGATATGGCGATGGATATCTTGATGATATTGGCTTGGTGATTTCTTTCCTTTTATGTTAATAGACTTGGATATGGAGCCCCTATGAACATGTGGATAGTTGTTGATAAATGTTAATGTGTGACTCTATTGGATAAACACCCTAGCATCTTTGGGCTTGTTTGACATTCCATGGGCATCTTGGTTTGGTTAACATCATCATGTTTAAGAGCAGTTGACACTTTGCTCCTATCTTCCCCTTTCCTTCATACTTATTCAAGATGACATGGTATTGGCATGGTTAGAGGCTCATTGCTTTAATGTCCTGTCTCTCATGTATGTTTTTCACACATGGATGGTGTTGATTTCTGGTAGCATCGGATGTGCTCTAGCCTCAAGATTTTGGCGGGAGGCTAGGGCACATGCATTCCACAATACCTAGAAATCATTTTGGGAAATTCCACCTGGAGGAGGTTTAGTTAAAATTATTAATTATTTTTTGTGGATGCCTAAGTTTAAACTTAGGAAATTAAAATAATTAAAGTGTATTAATTAAATTGGGTGTGAATCTTCTAGAAAAAGACAAGGATCAAATCAAGATGATGTGAGCCATTGATTAGAATCTAATCTGGGTCGTTGATTGATCAACGAAAGGATTATAAGAAGAGGCTTGATAGGCATTTGGAAAACACATCGAGTGAGAGATCAAAGATCGAATTTCTCAAGAGAGCAGCGTAGCAATTGCCGGAGAAGTCATCGAAGAGATTTCTTGCAGTGAAGGGCAGAGATAGTTTTTCGGTTGGAGAATTTCCTAATCCGGGGATACATTGCATAGGAGGCAGACATAGATCTAGAAGAGACAACGCAGAGCCACACTGGGCAACGTAGAGCCATGTTGAGGCAGCGCAGAGCCTGAGAGGAGATTCGAAATTTGCTAGAGAGTCGAGTTCTAGAGCCAAAAGTCGGGGTGTGAGACCGGAAGGGCAAAAATTCGAAGTTTCAGAGGCAAATCGACTAGCAATAAGGGTGGCGCAGAGCCTTGTAGCTGTGATGCTAAACTGCGTAGGTTGACGCAGAGGCATCATAGAGACAGTTTGGAGCTTGCTATCCAGAGCCTGGATCAGTATCGAATCACCAGTGATAGTGTGAGGTATTTCTCACTAATTTCTCTACCACTCAGATTCTATGTATCAGATAGCCAGTAAGGCATCCAAAGATTGTATTCAAAAACTACTGCATAATAATTAAAACCCTTAGTTGCTACACTAGTTTTCCCGTATTGGGTTTTTCTGGGGACATTGTCCAAAAACAACAGTGTCACTTGTGTGTGTGCTACTTCTTTCTTGCTCATTTCTTGTTTCCACATATTATTTATGTTGTGAAGGTTGCAGTTGTAATTATTTCGATGTTTACTGTATAATACTGTAAATAACCTAATTCAGTAGGAGAAATATAATCAATTGTTGCAGTAGGGAATTGAGTCACCGATTTTTCACGGGTGGGTGGCTTATGATGTGAAGCATGCTTTTATGTAGATCATTGATATGAACAAAGTTCTCTCACACACAAAATGTTCAAAATATCTGGAATATGCAAATAACCATAAGGATGAATAAACTATATATATATATATATAGACGCGTAAGTGGGAGTGCCCATTCATAAAGAGTTATGACATTCGAGATATGTCCTTCCATAATTATTAATAATATTGTATTAATTACTATTATTATTATTATTATTTATGTTTATTTTATACATTTTTATGTTCATAGCATTGTCTTCCCTTTAAAAATGCTTTGTTCTTAAAGCATATTGATTGAAGGCTTGATATCTTTTTTCTTTGTCTTGTAATGTCTTCACAATTTTCCCAATTCTTGGAGTTGTCATCTCTGATGATACAAAACGATATGATCCTCTGATTAATGACTAAATTTGTTGAACCAAAAAATGATCTAACCATCCCAATTCAATCTTTTGTGGAACTTCCCACTTACTTGATACTTGAAATTGTCATCATGAGACTTGATAAGACTAGTATTAATATCCATTGAAAGATATGTTAATTGTTTTCTTTTTGACTGATGTTGATACCTTAACTAGTTAATGTACTTGCTCTTGTGATTCGAAAGTCAATCAGGTGCCTTTGTAGTGTTTTGTTGCTTTGCTTCTAGAGTTTTATTTTCTTTAGGCACTAATGTTGCATCATTAATTATTGAACTTTTATTTGTAAATACACTCAGAATTTCTATCATGTACTCCAACATATGAGTTTGATTTTACTTCAACTGGTTTGGCATCTCCTTGTGTTGTGATATTGACTATATATGTATTCATTCCTTTTACGTCAACTTGCATTTTCACATCTAAAGATTCCAATGCTTCCCTTTTAATAAGTTGTTGTACTTTGTTTTCCAGCAACTTCTTATCCTTATTAAGCTTCTTAACTTGGGTATGTAATTTTTCATTATGGTCCTTGAGGCAAAATTTTCTTCATTTTTGCCTGTGAAAATATTCCCAATTTCTTTTACATATTTTACGCTGCCCTTTGATTTTCTTGAATGATTACCTTTGAGATATCTTTAAACTCTCTCGATATTACTGAATCTGGTTTCAACGTAGTTTCTGTGAAAATTTATAAACTAAAATTCTACTGCAGCAACTAATTTATTTCACCTACATATTATTCACAATAAGTTATTTACAAAATCCCTTCAACAAATATTAAAATAAATTCTACTGCAGTTATCACACAATTACCCAGAGAAAATGTACATGCACAAGAACCAATCACAT
The DNA here is from genome assembly GCA_000404065.3 of Pinus taeda. Classification (NCBI taxonomy): domain Eukaryota; kingdom Viridiplantae; phylum Streptophyta; class Pinopsida; order Pinales; family Pinaceae; genus Pinus; species Pinus taeda. Next base: position 67,315 of record APFE031011218.1, read on the forward strand.
CAACATCGTTGTTTTTGGACAATTGTCCCCGGAAAAACCCAATGTGGGAAAATCGGTGCAGCAGATGAGGGCTTTATTAATCTTCAGCAGCAATTGCTTTTACAAGGAATGATTTTATAGAGAAACTGAAAGAAAACACCTGAGGCTTTCCCTTTGAGGCTTTTTGACACTTTGGAGACCATGCTCTCACTCCTACGTCACCTCTGCGTCACTCTGCGTGGCTCAGCGTGGTCTTGAGTGGCTCTGCGTCTCTCCTCTGGACTGCGTCTCCCACTGTCCCTGCGTCACCTCCTCCTAAGTCACCGCCTATTGTTGATGCCCTCCTCTTCCTCCACCCTGCAACTCTCCCTCTAAAATCGATATCCTCTACTTGAGAATCGATTTTCCTAGAGATACTGAGTATCTGTCAGTATGTCTCCAAATGATCCTCAAGTCTTCTCTTATACTTTTCATGTTGATGAACCAACGACGAAGATTAAGTCTCTAATCAACGGCTAAGATTAAAGCAGACTTGATCCTCGTCTCGTAGAAGCTTCCCACCCTTATCTTTATTAATATCCATTAATATTTTTATTTTCCTAAGTTTAGACTTAGGAAACCATTAAAAATATTAATTATTTTAATAACTCCTCATCCGGGTGGAATTTCTCAAAACGATTTCTAGGTCTTGGAGATCTCATGTGCCTTAGCCTCTCCTCCAAATTTCAAGGCTAGAGCACATCCGATGCTATCAAAAATCAACACTCCCTCTTAGCAAGCAATGTGCTCTAGCAATGCTTCACTATAGAAACATCACACTGATCTTCTGCATCGGTACGTGTGTTGATGCTTGGCCTGCTGCCTCACATCCCCTGCAATGCTGCTTCTTGTACTGCTACCCATGACACTACCACTACCACTGTTGCACCTATACTGCAGCTACCTCTCAACATGCTGCATCATGCTGCCCATAGCACTGCAACTGCTAACTGCTACACTGCAAATCCTGACACTTATCCATTTCTGCTACTGAAATGGATTCTTTACCATCCTCATCTTCTCCCTGAAATAAACAAACTGTGTTCTTCCTAAAGCCTTGGTGATGATGTCTGCCACCTGTTCTCCTGTAGGAATGCACCTCAACTGTACTGCTCCTTGTTGGACACAGTCTCTAACAAAGTGACACCTGATATCAATGTGCTTCGACCAATCATGAAATATTGGATTCTCAGAGAGCTTGATGCAACTCTAATTATCACACATGATCTTGGTCACTTCCATCCTTCTCCTGAATAGATTCACAAGCAATTTCCTAAGCCATATGGCTTCACACGAAGCTATGCTAGCTGCCATATATTCTGCTTCAGTTGAACTCAAAGCCATGGATTTCTGTTTCCTACTACATCAGGAGGTCATTCCTGATCCAATGTTGAAACAGTACCCAGTTGTACTTTTCCAACTGAACTTCCAACCCAATCTGTGTCAACGAACCCACTCAGCCTGATGTCATTGCCTCTAGTGTACAACAATCCATGCTCGACTATTCCTTGTATATACCTGAGAACATGTTTGGTTGCTGCCTAATTTGCCCTCTTAGGTTCCACCCTGAACTGACTAAGGGTGTTAACAGCGTAACAAATGTCTGGCCTGGTATTGACTAGATACATCAAGGGCCCTATAAGCTGCCTGTACAAGGTGGGATCAATGTCTTTATCTTCTGATGCATCAATCTTCTTCCAGTTGGTGATCATTGGAGTAGCCATAGGTCTACAGTCTTGCATTCTAAATCTCTTCAAGAATTCTGTAGCATATCTCCATTGTCCAAGGAAGATCTCACCCTTCTGTTGCCAAACTTCCAACCCCAGGAAATAATGCATCTATCCCAAATCCTTCATGTTGAATTATGTGGCTAGGTTCTTCTCGCAGTCTTTGATGAGCCTGGATGATCTTGTCAGGAGGAGATCATCCACATATAACACTAAGATTAGAGGCTCATTCTCTACGACAAGATAGTAGAGATTAGAGTTTGCGTCACTCTTGACGGACCCCATCTTTGGCAAGTAGCCATCGATTCAATCGTACCATGCTCTAGGTGCCTGTTTAAGCCCATACAAGGCTTTCTTTAATCTGCATACATGAGATTTCTTCTCATGGGTCTCAAAACCTTCTGGTTGTTCAATGTATACTTCCTCTTCTATTACTTCGTTCAAAAATGTCGTCTTGACATCCATCTGATGAATCTCCCACCCCATCTATGTTGCAAGAGATATCATGGTTCTAATAGAAGTATACCTAGCTATTGGGGCGAAGGTTTCTTCGTAGTCTATCCCTTCCTTCTGAGCATACCCCTTAGCCACAAACCTGGCTTTTTATTTCTCCACACTGCCATTTGCAGCATATTTGACCTTGTAGATCCATCTCGAACCTACCATTGATCTGTCCTGAGGCCTAGGTACCAATGAGTTTATTTTGATATTCATTGTAAGAACACTGTGAATAACTTATTTCTAAGTTAATAAGTAAAAGAAATAATATTATCACTACATTAGGATTTCTATTTTGAAATTTTCAGATAGACCCACGGCATGGACACAGCCATCCATACAGAAGGAATTATGTGTACAATCATGAATAGCTAATAACTCCACGCAACGGAAAAATTGGAAACAATCGCATTGGCACCGTGACATAAAAAAATTCAAAAATCCTCCAAGATTAATGATTGTTTTTCAAATTTTCTCCCTTAGAAGCTACTAAAATCTCTATTTATGGATGTTTCATAGGTTATTCACAGAAAAAATGGTGATTGAATGGAAGGAAAGAGGTCATGAAGCAGAAGATCAGGAGGCAGCCAAAGATTCAAATTGCATAAGAGCTCTTCGGGAATGTGGACTACTCAAATTCTTTTGTACCCCTGGGATTAGGACCCAGATTGAATTACTGCAACATTTGGTTGGATGGTGGGATGTAGACCGCCAACTGTTTATCATAGGAGACCAAGAACTTGAGATAGATATTGCAGACATCTATTTCATCATAGGTTTGTCCAAAAGGGGACAACACATTCAGTTGTTTGGTTCTCATACTAGGGGAGAGAGTATAGATATGTTGATAGCGAGACATTGCCCAGGCTCTCGAAAAACAAAGACTGGGAAAATAGATATAAAAACTATCATAATTCTCCTGCTGAGAATGATTCTTCATACCATGGCTCAAATAGCTCGAGCTTAGGCCCTACACGAAGCGACCAAGTCTCACTTCCAATATGTAAAAGACTGTCTTAGTCCCATAGTATTTAACTGGTGCGATGGGTTGTTAGTCAACATCAAAGACCAACTCACTAAATGCAAGGCAGGGAGATTGAAACAATTCAGGTATGGATCGATCTTGGTGACGTTCTTCCTAGAACGTGTACCATTATTCAGTTATCAGTGGATAGAGGTGGAGGCTCCAGGACCCAAGTAACCACGATTACTAAGGTGGGGTGAGTTGATGCCTCGTCATGGAGGTGGTCAGCAAATGTCTTTTCCTCCAGCATTCTTTGGATGGCTGCAACAGCAACTCGTCATGGTAGATGATTGGGCTTATGCGGGTATAGATTTTCGGGGAGATCCCGACCTCCCACTTCCACCTGGCAAATAGTGGACTGATGCAGGTAAAATCTATTTTTTAAGTTTTTCCAAGTTTTTTGATGTTTTTGTTTTATCTGAATTGAGATTTGAGACATGACTTTTGCAGATGTTGGACCACAGAGACCTCCAGGGGTTTCTCTGATAGCTAGGAGGGTGGCTCTGCAGATCAAGGATACACCTTATGAGGAGGGAGTTGATCCAATAGTAGAGGTGGAATGCAACCTGGAAGCCTTGACAAGAGGCATTCCAGAGTATGCGACTATTGATGAGGTGCCACTGAGGTACTAGAGGCATACCTTAGGAGTGTCAGTCAGACTGCATCAGTTATTGAACTGAGTTATTAGAGTTATTTCATGCTACCATGAGCACCATGTCGATGGATAGCCATATCTCTAGTTTTCATTTTTTGTACTTATGTAGGCTCAAGAAGCCATGTGTCTCAAAACACAAATTTTGATATTTTGATGTAACAGACATTTTGCAACTCTTATATATATATATATATATATATTATATATATATATATTATATATATATAATATATATATATATATACATGTTTTACCTGTTATATCTATTATTCCTAATATGTGATGGTTTTCTTTTTACATGCGTCACAGATGTCTATCTAAAACATGATTTGCCAATGTGTCTGTTAATGTATTTAGATATCTTGGAATATGTTGATAGGTAATGTAATCAAAATTTCTTAACAAGAGACAAACATGCAAGTACATCCTTAAAATATTAGGGTTTCTAACGGAATAATCCTTGTTTAACTATAATACAATGAGTTGTGAGTCAAGTTTAACAACTAATGCCTAATACCAAGAGCAATAGCTTCAAACAATAGTTTGACAACCACACTATATTCGGCAATATTGTTAGTTGTATGACCTAGACATATGCCCTGTAAAATCACTAACTCACCATTGGGAGCATAGAATGCCCACGCAGCGGAAGAGAGATTTCGTGTACTACGGCAAGCGCCATGAGCGAAACCAATACGAGGAAGAAGGTTCGTCGACATTTGCAAACCAAGTGGAACACGCAGTAAGCAGGGAACACATATTCGCAAAAATGCAAACATTCACACCAAAAGACAACACACTAATGAAACACACTAATGTACAAGGTATCTATGCAAAATCTAGGCATAATAATTTTTGAGGTAGAGCCCATTACGGGGGTTCAAACAATTGATTTCCATCATAGCCAATTAAATTGTATGCACACTTTTGTAATACACGTTTAACGATGTAGGGTCCATGTCACATAGGTTCGAATTTCCTAACACCTAATTTGTCATTAGCTTGATCATATAAGAGGACTAAGTCACCTTTTGCATATGCATGAGGGGTCATAGTTTTGTCATATTGAATTTTGACTCGTTTTTCCTGAGACTCAGTTATCAATGCGGCAATTCGACGAGTCTTCCAAAGACGTTCTACATAAAGTAATTGTTCTTCCTCAGGCAAAGTACCAGGGAGTAATTCGACAGCTAGTTTTAAAGATGGATTTCGCATCCAATAAGTAGGGTGGCTTCCAGACCATAAACCAATTGAAAAGGTGTGAGTCTGGTCGCCATTTTGGCAGCGGATCAATATGCCCATAATGCCTAAAAAAGCATGAGATGACAGTTCTTTTTCTACATCCCAATGGTTCGTTGAAGCATTGTGACCAAAACTTTGTTAACAGCTTTAACTTGGCCATTGGCTTGTGGATAATACGTAGTTGAGCTATCGTGACATAAGCCCAACTGAGCAGTGAATTCTGTCATCATGTGATTTCATAAATGGTGTTGGCTTGTTGGAGCCTGACCCAGGTTTAGAGGTGATTTAACCAAACAAATCCCAGTACTACTGGCCCATTGAGCAACAGTCCACGGAGCGCGGACTGAGGTCTCACCCGAAGTAGTATGGGAGGGTGCTAGAACCAGGTTTCCGCACCTTGGAGATGTCTGATGAGTTCAAGTGGTCTTCAGTTTGACCCTACGCGCACGTCACTACGCACACTTACCCGTACCTCACAGCCTGAGATGTTGCCTTCGCGCAGCCCTACTCAAGAGCTGAACGCTGTTATTACCCAAGTCCTTACTAGTATTCCACTGTTAGTTGATTAACTTAGCCTACTTGTATGTGTTAAGTTATACTTAGCAATGTAAATCATTCATACAAGTGCGCGCAGTAAATAAACAGTATGATTGCAATTTATATCAACAGGTAATAACCCAAGAACAGATACACGGGATTAAGATAAAACTTCTCTTTATTATTATCCTCCTCGGTTACAGACTCAACTCCACCCTACGCACTCAGCTGCAGGGGTCCGCGCACTCAACTGCAGGCCTTTGTGCACTTAGCTGTAGAGTCGTCTTCTACTCTATGACCCAAGACATACTTAGACACTTAGACTCTTGCTCTTTGCCTCTACTTTTCCATTTATTACTTCACTACTTTTACACTTAGAGCCTCGCTCTATTTATACAATCCCACGGTCTGCGGACCATGGGTAGGCCAACATTACATTTACAAGACTAGGGCGGACAACCCTGTGACTCTGTCATACATTTCGCGCTCCGCGCCTGCAATTCGCAGAGACTTTACAACAATATTGGGTCAAAACTTAGGCTTTGAGCCCCAAAACATGCCTCGGAGGGATTCCATGCCCAACAAATGGGACCCATGGTCGGTGACTATGGCTTGCAGTACACCAAACCGAGCTATGACATGGTTGAATAGAAACAAAGTCGCAGTTTCACTGTCAGCATTGTAGGTAGGCATTGCCTCGGCCCATTTTGTAAAATAATCTATAGCTACGATGATGTATCCATGCCCGTCGGTCGAGTAAGGGTTACAAGTCATAAAATCAATGCCCCATTTGGAAAATGGGCCAACAGTGATAACTAGGTGTAAAGGAGCAAGTGGGGTTCATTTTTTCCGGTTGTAAATCTGGCAAGCATGACATTTTTGGACTGCAAGAATGCAATCTTTGAAAATAGAAAGCCAAAAATAACCGGCGCGGAGTATGTTTTGAGCAATGGCATATCCTGACGTATGACCGGCACAGGCTCCAAAGTGGCAATGATTCAAATCTTTCTCAGCTTCCTCATGCATTAGACATTGTCAAAGAACTGAATCCATGCCAAGGTGTTATAAGGTATCCCCAATAATGCGATAGGGTTTGGACTGGTACCGGATTCGACGCCGCTCAGAGCGGGATAACTCTGATCGAAATCTCTGAGTTTGGAGATATATGATGATATCTCCATACCATGGATCGTGGGTGCTAATAAGGAATAGAGATTCATCATGAATCAACTCATCAGATACAACAGTCATGTTTGCAGAGGGAAGGTCACAAATTAATTCAACAAAAACAAGTGATTTCTTTGACTTAGCTTTGGTGAACTCTAAGTCAAACTCCTACAAGATGACAATCCATTTGGAGTGTTTGCCCCCAAGCAACCGACGAGACAGAATATAGGTCAACCATGGGGGATGATTCACCATTTTTAAGGTAAAAAAGTAAAAAGATTAAAAAATAATAAAATAGTAGAACTACTTTTTCAACACATATTTTCAACTTATCTCCCTAAGGTTTTACTCAAATTTCGAGCGGGAGTACTCGTTGGATGCGAAATTTAATTTCTCATCCAAGGAGTACCCATGTTGCACACTTTCAATGGACCCTACTAGACGAAAAATGAGAAATACATGAAAAAACGTGATTACAGTCACGTTTTTCATGTATTTCTCATTTTTTGTGTAGTAGGGTTCATCGAATTATGCAACATGGGTACTACTTGGATGAGGAATCAAATTTTTCATCCAACGAGAGTTTCTGCTCGAAATTTGAGTAAATCCATAGGGAGATAAGCTTAAAATACGAGTTGAAAAAATATTTTTTTTCTTTTTTCCCTCTAAAATTTGATGATGTAATCTAATATTGTTTTATTATTTCCACTATTATTTTATAGTTTCGTTAGGACGCCCATTTTAGACCTCAAAACTCCCCTAATGCCAATGGTATTGTTAGCGGCGGCCAAGTACAGGAGATAATCGCGATGGTAATTCGGAGGATGCAACAACGGGCGTTAATGAGTGCAACCTTCAAAGCATCAAAGGATTTCTAAGCAATGTCATCCCAAAATGAATGGGACTCCTTTCTTCAGAAGGCGGATAAAACACTTAGCAATCTCGGCATAATTTGGGATGAAACGATGATGAAAGTTTGCCTTTCCGTGAAAAGTTTGGCGTTGATGTAAGGAAGATGGAGGTGGCAAATTGACAATGGCCTCCACCTTGAGAGGATCAATGTGGATTCCTTCTTTAGAGACTGCGAAGCCTAAGAGACGACCAAATTCAACGCAAAAGACACACTTATGAGGATTCAATCAGATAATGTAGTGTTGGTAGCGAAGACAAACGCCTGAAGGTGAGTTGGATGGTCTTGACATTTAAGCGAGTGTGCGGGTAAATCGTCAAGATATGGTTGAATGATATTTTTAATATCGTGGAAAGCATAAGACATAGCCCGTTGGAAGGTTGCACCAGTGGTCTTCAGGCCAAAAAGAAGCTTTTTGTCGGCGGAATTCCCCCAAGTACAAATAAAGGCAGTCTTGTGTTGATGGGCAGGAAGGATATTAATCTAATTATATCTAGAGAATCCATCCATGGAGGAGAAAATTTCATTCCCGGCACATTCATCGATAATGTAGTCGATAAGGGGAGTAGGGTAATTATCCTTAGCACAAGCTCGATTGATATCTCAATAGTCAACACGGACTCGTATGGTTCCATGTTTTTTAGTAACCGGAAGGATGTTGGAAACCCAATCTCTCAGTAGTATAGGGTAAATAAAGCCAGCTTTGAGAAGTTTTTCAACTTAACCCTTAATGGAAGTTGCCTTCCTTGGGTGCACCGGACGAAGACGTTGTCGCGCAGTGTTCGTGTCCAGATAGGTGGGGATGTCATGCACCACAATACTAGGATCGATGCCAGGCATCTCTTCGCAAGACCAGGCAAAGACATCACGAAATTATTTGAACAGGACTATGTAGTTCTTAATCTCGTCAGGAGAACAAGAAGCCCCTATGTGAATGTTTTTGATAATCCCAGGTTTAACTGAGATTTCAATGGGCATGGTTGCCGAAATGTTCCCTAAATTGCCTTTAGACAACACTTCGTGAACCAAGATAGTTGTCTAAAATGGAGTAGTCATTTCAGGGGAAAGTAAAGTACCTAGACAAGTAGGAATTATCCAAGGCTAGGAAGAAAAGAGGGACAATGATGAATATCATTCCACGGGGTTTCTTCAAGGGACATGACTTCAGGGATGCTTTCGTAAGTAAGAAACGTCTCATTCAAAGGATCTTCGGAATCAGAAGAACCAAGCCAAGGAGTTTGTAGATACGAGTCTAGGGCAAATCTCAATCAATCATGTGTTGTAGTTGCAGCAGCGGAAGCCAAAAGGACAGTTCAATAAGCTTGCTCAACAAGGCTAAGCAACATGGCGTCACCAATATTATCGATCTGGTCAGGACTAGGAATGATCCATGGGTCATAATTAGACAAGATCATGTTAATTGAGGCAACATTGGAGGGAGGAGGAAGGGAAAAAGTTCCCATTAAGGCAGGGTCATTGAAAAGACCTGCTCCCACATTTTCGTAAGGAATGTTGGTTTTCCCAACATAAGGCACATTACATGTTGAAGAATCAGAGGAAAAGAAAGCCAATTGATCAACAATGACAATTTTCCCTTGGTGGGGAAAACGAAGTACAAGAAAAAGAGATGAGACCACACAAAACATTGCATGAGTCCAGCGTTGACCAAGTAAAAGGTTGTAATTGAGATCAGCGTCAACAACCTCGACTTCTAAGTTGATCGTCCTTCCTTCCAACTGAATTGGTAAGGAGTTGAGAATACCATATGGGCGGAAACCTCGACCATCGAAAGCTTCTAAAGTGTTCAAAGACTGGTTAAGAGGAGGGGAACCAATGGCTTTCCAACATGATATGGACACGATGCATCTAAAGGCTCCTTCATGAACAACAATCCGTTGGATAGTCTTACCCATAACAACAACTTGTATGAGAAAAGCAAGTTGAGATGGCAGGCGAGGAACATGGTTTTCAAGATCAAAAGTAATCAAACTAGAATCTATGGGATCAACTCCTCTAATAACCAATAGCAAAACCTTTATGTTGTGATGGACACGTCTAAAGGACTTCCAAGGCCGACATCGCCAAGGGTGCTTGAGCCAAGTCTTCTACAATATTGTAGTGTTGGGCAGCTCGCACATTCAGATTATAGGAGGATTTCCGAAGAACACCTTTAGAGGGTGGTCGGATTATGGAATCAGTGCTAGGTTTCTCAATATGGAGAGGATCGGAACTGGGTAAAGTGGAGGAAGAGGGTACATTAGTGGTATCTTTCTCCACCACAGGTTTCTTAGGAGGCAGATAATCTTTTGATCTCATGAGTACGAAATCTATTCTGAGCCACTCATGACACTTGAAAGTTCCGGAGGGTTGAGCGTGGGGTTGGTCTACCAACTGTGTCTGTTGAGACGGGAAAGGTTCCTTCAGCTTAGTTGGCGTCCCTGTAGTGCCTTTCAGAAGACAACTTACTTCGGCACGTCGGGGGCAATCCTTAGTGTAATGATCTTCATCACAAATAAGGCAAGGATATTTAGGCTTTTGTTTGGGTGTATCGTCAGCTAACAGTTTTTGGAAATCTTGTTTAGGGGTATCTTGTTTAGCTTCTCCTTTACCCTTCTTCTTACTTTCGAGGATTTATTTGTTGCAGTAGACTGGACAACATTTACCTCTGAGGCTTTACCAGGATTCTTAGGATTATCAACAGTATTGGAAGTTGCAGCGGGTGAAGTAGATTTAGGTTTCGAAGAAGTAGCCGGAGTACTACTAGTGATCTGAAAATCACTCGTGAGTGATCTCAGTTAATTAATTAATGAATGAAGGTACTAAAGACTCATGTGCTGGTGTGTGTCTATGTTATCTTAGGCAACAGATCGATAAGATTGCAAAATACACAGACACTGGAAAACAGTAAGAGAAACACAGCAAGCAAATACAGCAACACAACAAATTAATAAGGAGTTCACCCAATCCTCCTGGGCTACGTCTTCGGTCCAGTTTTCAGTGGTGGCCTACTTTTATTGTGGTTTTAAGCAGAGTTTTTATAATAAGGAGCTCAATTTGAGTCTCCTGAAACAGATGGTGCTTAGTAGGGTGGTTCTTGGATTCCCCAAGCCACTAGAGTGCACAGAATTATGCTTAAGTATAGTAGATGCATTTATAATGGGTCTAGATAACATATTTGCAACTTTATTGTGTATGCCCTTTTTATATCTGATGACTAAATGAAACTGTTGTAGAAAACCCATCCACCTATACTGTCTTGATTGTTGCAACTTAGTTTGGGAGTGTAGATATTGAAGTGGTTGATGATCAGTATGTATCACTGTCTCTTTGCCCATTAAGTAATGTTTCCACTTTTTCACACTCTGTACTAATGCATACAATTCTTTATCATATGTAGGATAGTTAACTACTGCAGAATTAAGTCTCAGAATGATACAATGGTTCGGATTGTCAAAACTACTCCATGGCTATCCTGGATCCGTTTGGATCTCAAATGCCTTTGAAGATAAGGCAGTGCTAGGACAGGTGTCTGTAGTAATCTTTTTCTTTCAAGGTCCGAAGGGTATCTACTGTTTGCTCCCCACTGAACACTTGTTCAATCCTGTTAAAAGCAATGTAAGGGAGCTGCAATTAAGGAAAAGTTAGAAATGAACTTTCTCCAATATTGTGTTGCTCCTAAGAAGCTCCTAACTTCTGTAGCAGATTTGGGTTTAGGCCAGTTTACAATGACTGCCACCTTAAAGGGATTTATCTTCAATTCACCACCTCTTACTATGTGTCCCAAATAATTCAAAGATGTTTTGCCAAATTCACATTTGAGAGTTTAACATAAATTTTTTCTCTTTTCAAAACATCTAGTGTCTACTTAACATGCTTTAAATGTTCTTCCCATATTTTGCTAAATATCAGAGTGTCATCCAGATACACAATAACAAAATCATCAAGAAAAGGTCTGAGTACATCATTCATTAGTCTCATGAAAGTAGCAGGAGCATTAGTTAAGCCAAAAGGCATAACCAGCCACTCATACAATCCCTGCTTTGTCTTGAAAGCAGTCTTCCATGCATCTTGTTTTGCAACTCTGACCTGGTGATATCCACTATGCAAGTCTAACTTGGAAAAATAAACAGCGTCTTTCAATTGATCTAAAAGATCATCTATGCGAGGAAGGGGATAACGATTTTTGATTGTTATCTTATTTAGTGCTCAATAATCAATGCACATTCTCCAGGAGCCATCTTTCTTTCTCACCAAAACGATTGGTGACCCACATGGTGATGTGCTAGGTCTGATGAACCTTTTCTCGAGCAACTCCTGCACCTGCTTCTTGATTTTAGCATTCTCTAAAGCGGACAACCTTTTATACCTATGGCTGCACATCTCCCAAGTCTGACCCCAAATCTTTCTGAATCGCTGCAGCAGTCTTCTTCTTCTTGCCCTCGAACTTCTTAGGTCTCAGCTCTGGATGCAGAATCCAACAGTGCTCATCATCATGCCCATCGTTCTTACAGTGAGTGCATGAAGACTTGCTCTTCTGTGCAGTGTTAGCCTTCCTTGCTTTCCATTTCTGTTTTCTTTTCTCCTTATTCTTGCTTGCAGTGGGTTGGGATGATCCCCCAACTTCTGGACTTCCATTCTTTCCTCTAGCTTCCAGATGAATAGCTTGAACAGATACCTCATCTATACTAGTGGGATTAAACATGAGGATAGTGTGCCTCATGTAGCTGTCTAGACCACCAATGTACTTCAACAAAGTCTCGGGTGAGTCTAATGAGATTCCTAGAATCAATGCTCTCTTCCTAAATTCTTGGGTGTAACCTTGTACACTTTGCCCTTTCAACTGTCGAAGAGTTTGCCAGCTCATCATGGCTTGCTGCATGTAGGCCAATGGATAGAACTACTTTTTGATTGCAGAAACCAATTCACTCCAGACAGAAATGGTCTTACAATGTCTCTTCATGTCAGCTTGGGTCCTGCCTTCCCACCAAACCAAGGCAGTGCCTCCAAGGCGTAGGCTTGCCAGCGGAATCTTGCTCTTGTCTGAATCAATACTCTGCACTCTGCAATAAACATCAATTTGTCTAATCCAATTGTCCAACTTTTCTATTCAACTCTCCATCATATATAGGTAAATCAAATTTAACATCTAGTTTAATCAAAGATGCCTTCCTTTTATGTTCAAGGCTATTAGGAGGTGTGAGAAAGCTTTCTTCTTTCCCTTTGCCTTTTGAGTGGTCATGGAGGAGAGACTCATCTTCTCCTTTATCTTGTTTGGAGCCTGATGAATCTTCATCTTTATGTTTTCTAAAGCCCTTATACATTTCTTCTACCATGGACCTTATGGCTAGGCAACTATCTATGAATTGAGGGTTCGGCCCCACAGAACCTTCCTCTGACATTGTCTTTCGAGGATAGACTCTCCCAATTTCAGGATTAGTTTCGACCAACTCTCCTTCTCCTAATTTGAGCTTTTGATCTAGTTAGCATTCAACAGCGAAATCCAACACAAGCTTGTCTAACCTTAACAGCCTAGGGCTCTAATACCACTTGATCTGAAAATCACTTGTGAGTGATCTCAGTTAATTAATTAATGAATGAAGGTATTACAGACTCATGTGCTTGTGTGTGTCTATGTTATCTTAAGCAATAGATCGCTAAGATTGCAAAATACACAGACACTGGAAAATAGTAAGAGAAACACAGTAAGCAAATACAACAACACAACAAATCAATAAGGAGTTCACCCAATCCTCCCGGTCTATGTCTCCGGTCCAGCTTTAAGTGGTGGCCTTCTTTTATTGTGTCTTTAAGCAGAGTTTTTACAATAAGGAGCTCAATTTGAGTCTCCTGAAACAGATGGTGCTTAGTAGGGTGGTTCTTGGAATCCCCAAGCCACTAGAGTGCACAGACTCCCCCTTACCAAGTCTCGACCTCAACTAGTCTTGATGGGACGAGTTCAATTTGGTACTCAGTTCCCGACAGATATCCTCACAGGGATTGCTTGAACCTCTCAAGCTTTTTGTCTGCTCGATGCTGCATTAGCTCTGCAGGTCAGCTCGACTCTCTGCGTCTGCTTCTGTCTCTTCTGTCTCACTGTCTCCTTCTTCTTACCGTGCTCGCTTTTGTTCTCTGTTCGTTCATGGCTTAAAGCCAATACGTCCTTGATTGTTCGCTTCCTCTTCTGCCTCTTTGGATCGCCTGTTGTTGTTCGCTTGGAATTCCTTGCCTCTGCATCATCACCGCTGTGTAACGTCTCACAGGGAAGTGGCCACTTGTCCTTTCACGAACTGCGCCAGCTCTTCCTCAAACGGTTCGATATTTCGGTTACTTTGTGTATTAGTGTAATGATTCGTCCGCCAACTCAGTGTTCCAATCGGATTTCAACCTTTATGTGCCAAAGCTTATTTCTCCCGTCAAATCCGGTTTTCCATCGGGCGCAATCTTCGCTGTTAGATCTGGAGCCCCCATATCCTACGGTGTTCACTCTTATCGCGCGGTTGACTTGCTCGGACGTTAGCCCGCGATGAGAGGCGGTTTTCTCTCTCATCCGCCGGACACGTGTCGTTCGTTGTATGGCATCGTTGGGTCTCCGACAATTCCACTTACCGCCCAAAACGCCTCCGATATTCCGCCGGTTTTGGAGCGCAGGACCCACCTTTCGCTTTAGCGCTTTTCCCACGGTTTTCTGGCTTCCCTTCTAACCGAGCGCTCGGGGCCTTTCCATTTAGAGGAGTTTTGCCCAACAATGCGCGATTAGCACTTTAGAAACGGCCTCTGTTTTCTGATCCAGACTTCCTAACTGCTAGTTTGCGTCTTGCGCAGTCTCCATGGGCCTCGGTCAGCGCGCTTTGACCGAGGTCCTTGTCAGTCCTTGCTGGCTACAAAATACCACTGTCCAGAGGTCTTCCTGATAGCTCATTGTTCACAAGTTTTTGAAGTCTGTCATGATTTGATACAGTCATAGAACTTTGAAATTTTCATGGATCCAATTCAGATCAACTAGACCACTGAGCCACAGATCCAATAATGCCATTGATAGGTGGTGAATCTGTGGGTTTGGAAGATGCAAGGCTAGTCAAAGGTCGGTCGGCACCAGGTAAGAGTTCATATAATGTGCCAGATTGTGAATAAACCAAATCCAAATACTAGGCACAGGCGATGGCTTGTTCCTCAGCCACACAACCACCCATGGCTATGTCTTTAGCAATAGGAGGGATGAATGATTTAGTGAACCATTTAGTCAAAAGTTGATCCGGGATATCGAATTTGATGACACGACGCCTACGCCTCCATTCATGGATATGATCAGAGATGTGAGTAGAAGTCGTCTGTTGCAAAGACGTTAAGAGATGGGTTCTAGTTGCATACCAGATAGGCAATTGAAAATGGGTGAGGAAAACCATAGCCAAAGTATTGAAGTCTTGGAAAGCACTGTTGATTTTCGGCAGCATCGGATGTACTCTAGCTCTAAAATTTTGTGGAGGGGCTAAAATACATGAGATCTCCAAATCCCAGAAATCGTTTGGAGCAATTAGACCCGGATGAGGAGTTAATAAAATAATTAATATTTTTAATGGGTACCTAGGTCTAAACTTAGGAAAATAAAAATATTAATGGGTATTAATAAGAATATGGTTGAGAAACTTCTAGGTGACGAGGATCAAGTCTGTTTTAATCTTAGCCGTCGATTAGGGACTTAATCTCAGCAGTTGATTCATCAACAGGAAAAGTATAAGAGGAGGCTTGAGAGTCAATTGGAGATACACTTGAGAGATCAATGAGTTCGATTTTTCTGGGGCGTGGTTTGTTGAGAAAATCGAACAAGTGATTTGTTGCAGTGAGAGGGGCAATAGCAGAGAGTTGGATCGGAAGGGAGTTCCAAGCCAACGAATACCAGACAGAGAGGCAACGCAGAGGCCTACGCAGCCCAAGAAGGGGCTTACGCAGAGCTCACGCAAGCCAAGAGGGTTCTTGCAGTGGCAGTGCGAGATAATCATAAGGAGTTCAAGATTTTGTTGGGAGTTCGATGTTCTGAGCCGAGAGGTCTGAAGTCGAAGCTCCTGTGAGAAAATCGATCCAGCAGAGTAGTGACGCAGTCTCCCAGAGGCAAGATGTTGGCCTACACAAAGCAGATTGTGCTGGGATTTTCGCAATGCTTGCTAGAGTCAGCCATTCATTGGATCAATTATGACTAGGAGAACGAGGTAAACCCTTATATGTATTTCTTGCAACCGAGATTTCTCTGAAAAGTTAGCCGGTGTGAGAGGCAACCTATTGTACTCAGATTCTGTTTGCTTAATAATCAAACCCTCTATATGTTGCATCGATTTTCCCGCATTGGGATTTTTCAGGGACGTGTTGTCCAAAAATAACGATGTCCCTTGAGTGATTGTCTCATCTATTGTTTCAGTTTATGATCTATATGTTAGTGTAGTCTGCAATAGTGTTTACATCATTGTCTATCTAATTAAATAAGTTGTTGAATGAAATAACAAGTAGGAGATGTTAAACTAGTAACTGCAGTAGGATTTCTGTTTGTAAAGATTCAGAAATTTTCACAAGCACCACGAGGGAGCTCGATATACCATTGGCGGCAACGCCCATTAAAGTGTGTCGGAAAAGAATTAATCAGATAGAATCATCCACGCAAGAGTTAGAGGAACACCAAAGGTGATAAGTCATAATGTGTTCTTGGGGGTCTTCTTCAGATTTACATTCGAACTTGGAGCAATCACTAAGTATTTTGGTTGGTACTGGAGGCCAATACGGTGAGTGAAGTATTGGGTCATTTATAAGCCTTGACACATCTGGCAATTCCAACGTTGCCAAAAATGGCAGTTGTGGGTTGTATGGAGTATAGGGTCTCTGGTATGTACCAAACTGAGTATTCCAACCTCGTTGAGTTTGTGTATGCCCCCACTGTGTGGATTTTGTCCATAAGGCGATTGACCATATGGAGGTTGACTATAAGGAGGTTGACCATAAAGAGGTTGACTATAAGGAGGTTGACCATAAAGAGGTTGAGTATACTAAGTCTGGTGACCATATTGGACGTATGGAGTTTGTGAAGCAACTTAACCATATTGTTGTTGGTAAGGTCCTTGTTGCATCTGTTGCAATTGTGGCAACGGTTGTTGGTATGATCCCTGTTGGGATTGGTAGGGAATCTGTTGTTGCGACAGTGAGTAAGGTCCTTGATGGGGTTGAATAGGAACTTATTGTCGTGGTTGGTGGTGAGGTCCCTGTTGGGATTGGTAAGAAAGTTGTGGCTACAGCTGCAGATAAGACACCTACAGTTGTGGTTGTGAGTAGGGTCCCTACTGTGGTTGAATAGGAATCTGTGGTTGGAAAGGAGGATTACCAGTCCCATAAGCATATTGCATTTGAGGACCATACAGCATTTGAGGACCTGCCTATTAATAAGGAGTTTGTAGCTCTTGAGAGCGTAAAGAAAATTGAACTTGGAAGCAAGATGATCGAGCACTGTAATGGCCCACCTACAATTACAAACAGAATGAGAATATTAGCATACATACGGGACATCCATATGATCACTATATATGCATGACCTGCATGTATTGCAATAATATACATACCGACTAATATGGAAAAATATCTAAACGTAAGTTAATAAATCAATCATCAAATTAAATTCTAACTTATCAAAATATAATGAAAATATATTAAGTTGAGTATTTAGTAGGTATACCACCCTTACATATAAAATGATAAATCCTTAATCAAAGGAAAATATAAATTATGTTACAATTGTTTAAAAAAATAAAATCATAAAACAATTTTATTAAAATTATAAATAAATTAAATTATTTTAATATTTGAATAAAGTTAATATTAATAAAAAATAATAAAAAACTACAGATATAAAATCTATCCTCTAAAAGGATGAACCGACTCAATTAAAAATTATAAAAAGCAGAATCAGAAATCAAATATGGATAAAAATATTTGATCAAATCTATAGCATGCAAGGCTCCACGTAACAAGGAGGACGAAAAGCGGTGGACCAAGGAAATAAAAGGAAGGGAGTACTACTGAGACAAAAAAGAAAATGACGGGGGGAACAAAATGCAGGTAGTACAAGAAAGAGGAAATCACTAAGAAAGCTACAAATTGAGAGGAGCCTCAATTATTCTTGAGTTTTTCGGCACAAGGGCAGAGTACCTCATTTGTGAAGTACTTTGAAACTAGGTACCGAGGTCGTGCCCAGTTTTGGCTGGGAGGTTTTGGTCATTTTGATAACAAAAGCGGGAACATCAGACACTAGAAAAATCACCAAATAGAAGTTCGACTTCAGGAACACTCCAACCAAAATTTACAAGTATTTATTGATGATTTGTCAAATTTCAAAGAATGTTTGCTTGTCTCATAAATTTAAAGGTTCAATTCCGTAAGAATGATAAATTAGGGCTTTATCGTTGTTTATGGGCTTTACATCTAGTATTAGAGCTAAGTTTTGCCAACTCTCGAACCTATAGGCTCTGCTCATGGTATATACAATGTCTGTTTCAACTGTGCAGTATACATATTACTCACACTCTGTCATTTGTCCTGTGCCAATGTTTTGAATTAGTTTCATCTACGTAACAAATTAATTTAATTTTATGAATAGGATTTAAGGGTGTTCATCTGAATATAAACTAGTATGCCTTGCTGGTTATAACTATAACCTTGTTTTGTTTTATCTACGCTACCAGAATTACTTGGAATCCTTGCAACTATTTTATAGGACCCAAAATCGACATCTAAGTATAAAATGGCCGTGAGAGTAGAAATATAAACATCATTGTTTGTAGGAATCAAACACTCAAGACTTAGTGATCCTCACTCTCTTTGCAGCTCTCTACTATACTTTCCTTCTTAATTCAAGAGAAACACCGTGAAAATCCTCTTTGTAATAAGCTTCATTCTATCATCTATGCCATCTATTTTTTCAATGGAAATATAATGAATCTGTTGGTTGATCATGTCACATCGTGGCATCTTGCCAGAATCCAAGCTAGAAAGTGTAATAATTTCTTTTTCGCCCAAAGTAGCTACCCAAGAAGATATATTCTTGGCAAACTTTATCATCATCTCTTCATAATCGGGGCTCTTTACTGGATGATACTCAAGTTATTCTCCAAACCCTCAAAAACTTCTAGAGCCACCGCTAGGTCTCTTTTAGAGTATGTGTGACTGCAAGCTCCAAGTTCAAAGGCTACACACTCTATCGAATCTAATCCGCTAGGTCTCCTCACGGTTCAGGTCTGTGGGCATCATTTCCCTCACAGGATAAAATGTACAGATCATCCATCCCATTTTATCAGCCCTCAAAGACAACACCAGAAGATCCACTGTGAATGCCAATGAAAATAAGCCTGAGAATAATTTTATGCGCGCACAGAAGAGGGATGTAAGCGTTTAGGTGAGCTTCAAAAGGAAGTCTATTTAAATGTGATATTACGTATTTAAAACAATGTATATCCCAGATTTAAATTAAAATGATGCTATGTTTAATAACCACTCAATAATTATTCCTCAATAGTGATTGATGGTGGAGCTGAGGGAATGGCGACTTAGGGTTTCTACAAAACCTGCAACAACAGACTTGAGCAGACTTCTGCAATTCTGTCATACCACTAGCAATACGAACGACTGCATACAACAAGTAGCAGCGCGAGCATCATGAATATCCCCCAAGGGGAGGACGTTGCGCCTCCCCCCAACGCAAATGAATCTCCACAGAAGCGTGAGGAAAGAACTAGCCGAGCCGATCAAAATGGAGACAGAGAGAAGACAGATCCACAAGATGCCGAGACGAATGACAGAGAGAAACCCCAGGTTACCTCAAACACTTGTAGACCAGTTGCTACTGAATGCCCGAAAATAGAGCTCCCAAGTCATCGGATCAATGCTCAGATCTAGTACATGAGAGATCATGCATTGATAGGTAAATTCGAATGTGGCCAACAGAGAAAGTGTTGCATGTCTGGATAACAACGAAGTGGAAGCCGAAAGAACACATAACGTTGTAGCTAGGACCTAAAGGGTTCTTCACGGCTATCTTTAACTGCTTGGAGGACCGGAACAGAGTATTAGATGGCGGCCCCTATTTTTTCAACGCTACTGGCCTATATCTGAGGGGATGGGTTGACCGCTTTAACCCAGACAAAGAAGATCTCAGCTGGGCGCTAGTCTGGATCCGCCTCTACTCACTCCCAATGGAATACTGGGAAGAATAGACTTTGCAAACCATAGGAAATGGTCTCAGTGAATTTGTCAAAACAACAGAGGAAACAAAACTCCGAAGATATACCTCCTTCGCCCGTATCTGCATTTATATGCACCTTAGCAAGGCACTTCCGGATGCGGTAAGTATTTTTCATGACGATGTTGAATGGGTTCAGTGAATTGATTATGAACATGTGTCGTTCAAATGTAGGAGATGTCATGCACTGGGTCAACTATTTCGGGACTGTCCTTTAAATCAAAAACCCTCGAATACCACTGCCTCTGAGGAGCCGGATCTGACTAGCTTCACTAAAGTTGCCAATCGCGAGAAAAATCACAAAAAACCTGCTTCAATCCCTAAGAAGCCTCAAGCCAGTTCATCAAAACCCTCTACGAGCAACAGTTTTGAAGTGCTAGCCAAACAAGATGTCCACAACCCTGAGTCCCCTGTCCCATCTGAGAAGGATCCCATGATGAACAAACAACCTGCCCTTTCTAATCCCAAAAAAACCCCAAAAGAACCAGTAACCACAGATCCCTCCTCCACGGCCAAGCGTACAGTCCCAGACGGGTACTCTCAAGGAATGGAGGTAGACAACACACAGCCAGACCCTACCAAGGCAACAGCAACAACAGAAGACATAAGTGACACACAGCATATGGAAGAACAACCAGAAAGCATAGACATTGGAGATTTGGACATTTTTGGCCTAGTGCAGGCATGCAAAACAAAAAATTATGATAAAATCCCAGAGCGACAATTGGAGAATCTGGAAGTAATTCTCTCCAGAGCTCAAAGGCAAAAATCTCTAGGTATTCAAACTGGAGGTCTTTGGGATGGGAAAAGCATAATCAAAGATAACAAAAAGAGAGGGAGGAAAACGGATCTTCAGCGCACCATCCGCATAGGGGAAATGCTAGTGGAGTCAAGCAGGTACTCCAAGCTCACAAAGTATTACAACTCTCTTGCCAACCTTCCATCATGAAGCTAATCTCATGGAACATTAGAGGGCTCAATAACCCTGGGAAATGCAAACTGATTAAGAACATGATAAAGCAAGAGAAGCCCCAAATTCTCTTTCTGCAGGAAACTAAATGCAACTCCATCTCTCTAGAACGAATTGCTGCAAAAGTCTGGCCAGGTAGTATAGCAGCAGCAATAGATACCTCTAGTGCCTCAGGAGGCTTGGCAATCATCTGGGATTCACGCACCATTGAGCTCAACAACATTCATGCAAACAAGCATTTCCTTTAGGCCACTTTCCACATTACAGGAACCAGTATACATGGCCACATAACCAATGTATATTTTCCCCAAGAAGCAATGCATAAGATAGAACTTTTGAATACCCTTTCCTTAATCAATACTGACAGGTCTCATCCGCTCTGGATCACTGGGGGAGACTTCAACATGATAACCAAGATGGAAGAAAAGAGAAGAGGAAGGAACAAGCTGGACAAGGAAAGTAATAATCTAAAAGATTACATTCAAAGCAATTGGCTTATTGACATGCCATTCAACAATGGACTTTTTACCTGGAATAACAAAAGAGCTGGGTCGCACCAAATTGCGTCTCGCTTGCACAGATTCCTAATCTCTGACAACGCAATCCACTTAGGGGGAGACCTCTCAGCTTCAATCCTGCTGCTTATAGGTTCAAACCATTGGCCAATTTCTCTCCAATGGTCTCGACCAGGCAATGCTTCCCACAGGCCATTCCGCTTCGAGGCTTTCTAGTTGACACATCCGGATTTTGTCAACATGGTAAATTCGGAATGGACTAATTTCTCTTCGCCAAATGGTACAAGAATGTTCCAATTTCAGCAGAAGCTTAAATACCTCAAGAGTAAAATAAAACAATGGAACCATTCTTCGTTTGGTAACATTTTCTAGGCTCAGAATGCTCTAGATCAAGATATGAAACAGTTGCAGCAAAGGATCATCACAGAGGGAAGATCAGAGGAACTTTCGGAACAGGAAAAGTCTCTTGAATCTCAGATCTCAGAGAGGGCCAAACAAGAAGAAACGCTCTGGAGGCAAAAATCGAGAATCGGGTGGTTAAAGGATGTAGAAAAAAACAAAAAAATTTCATCGAACCACTATTCAACGCCGAATGAATAACAATATCACTCACATCCAAAATGAGCAAGGGGTAAGAGTGGAAAAACATGAAGAAATCGAGCTCGAACTTCTCAACTCCTTTAAGCAAGCTCATCAAGAACCAAAGGTGGATAGAATGCACGCTATAGGAAAAATCACAGAGAAAATCCCCAAAGTCATCACAGAGGAACACAACCAACTCTTACTCAAGTCGGTCGACTTACAGGTAGTGGAAAATGCAGTACATCAACTGAAAGAAGGAAAGGTGCCGGGGCCTGACGGATTTACCTCCAATTTTTTCCATAATTTCTGGGAGCTAATTAAAATGGAAGTCTGGCATGTTGTTGAGGAATCGAGAACTATGAGGTGGATGCTTCCGGCTATGAATGCCACATTCATAGCCCTTATCCCAAAGGAGGCTCAACCTAGAACCCTTGACAAATTTCGGCCCATCGCCCTATGCAACGTCATCTACAAGATTGTCTCCAAAATCGTAGCTTCAAGTCTCAAACCGCTGCTACCACTACTCATTTCACCGGAGCAGTCAGGATATGTAGAAGGTCGGCAGATTACGGATGGCATAATCCTAACTCACGAAATCATCCACTCCCTGAAGCACTCCAAGAAATCAGGTATGCTCCTTAAAATCGACCTCTCAAAAGCCTTTGACAGCTTAAGTTGGATGTATATTCAAAAGACCCTATCTGCCTTTGGTTTCTCCCCAACTTGGATACGCTGGGTCATGAGTTTCATCTCGTCCTCTTTCTTCTCTATCTTGATCAATGGTATCCCCTCCTCTCCTTTCAAGCCATCCCGGGGTATCAGACAGGAGGACCCACTCTCCCCCTTCCTCTTTGTGTTAATGGCGGAAGGTCTTGGCCGCAGTATTAAAGCTACTCTATTTTCCTAGAAACTCAGAGGCCTGACATTTCCTAATACTCCAGCCTTCACCCATCAGCGATTTGTGGACGACAATATGCTTTTCGGTCACCCTTCAGTCCAGGAAGCTCGACAATTCAATTCACTATTGACGGACTTTTCGGATGCCTCTGGAGCAAAAATAAACAAGGCCAAATCTCAAATCTTCTTTTTCCATACACCTGTTGTCACCCAGGCTTCTATAGCTCGTATTCTTGGATTCTCAATTGCTGCTCTCCCTTCCAAGTATCTTGGCGCTCCTATGACTGACTCAGCTCTGAAACACTCCTCTTGGAGAATGCTCTTAGAAAAACTGGAGGCCCGATTATCCTCCTGGACTCATAGGGCTCTCAATATGGCCAGTTGTCTTGTCTTAATCAAAGCGGTTTTGCAATCCATGCCGCTGTATCTCTTCTCGATCCTAGCAGCACCCAAACCTCTGGGGCAACTCAGATCAAAAACGCAAATGGGCCCTAGTCAAATGGGACACAGTTTGTCTGCCAAAGCTTGCAGGAGGAATAGGTCTGCGTGATCCTTACCACAGCGATATGGTTATGGGGGCTCGCATCTCGTGGAGATGGCTCTCTATGCCGTCCACACCCTGGGCATCCCTATGGACTGTAAAGTATGCCAACAGCAGACCCACGGAAGAAATAATCCGAATATCAGAAGTCAATCCAGGTTCTCTAATCTGGAATGCAGCCAAGCAACACAAGCTCCTAATTCAGCAGCATAGCTTTTGGGAAGTGAAGGATGGCAATACAGCAAGGTTCTGGGAAGACTCTTGGCAGCAGCAACCCAAATTAAAGGATCTGATCTTACCTTCTCAAATCCTGGAACAAGAAAGGCACACATATAACAATTTCAAGCACTTCTGGCTTCCTTCCACAATGCAAGGGCATAGGCAATGGCATAGCGCAGACCACATAATAAGACAGTGAACGAAACCAGCTCAACAGACTCTTAGCACTGAATTAGCAAAGAGAAGAATACAATACTCAGACGAAAAGGATATTCTTAGATGGGGCTATGAAGAAAAAGGAACCTTCACAACTAGGGAGGCCTATCACATCATCATGAAGGAACACACTGCCAAGGACCCACTCTTGAACAAAATATGGGACCCCAAGATTTGGCCGAAAGTCTCGACCTTTCTTTGGCTTTTATGTCACAATAAAATCCTTACTTGGGACAATCTCAGGAAGAGGAGCTTCCACGGCCCATCCATTTGCCCCAACTGCAAGCAAGAAGAGGAAACCACTCAACATCTTATGAACTCTTGTCCATTAGCACACAAGCTCTGGGATAAGGTCAACTTTAGATGTCAAAAGGATAGAAGGACACAAGGAGATATAGTTTCCACTGTTCGCAACTAGACAAGGAACCCATTCAAAAGCAAGCTTTTAAACTCCCTATGGAAGCTTATACCGGGTTTTCTCATGTGGACAATTTGGAAGGAGAGAAATCGGCGAATCTTCAAGGACCAATCTATGCCCTTGGAATCTCTATGGAACACTGTATGTTTACTTCTTCAAACATGGTCTGAGGAAGACCTTCCCTCTCTCCCGTTGGAACAAACCATATGGACGAATTGGAATTTGCAGTGGAACCAAGAAACGATAATCAACGGAAAAACTCAAGCAAGAAGCAGGACACCAGATAAGTGGACTCCTCCCCCCTATCACATGCTCCAACTAAACTTTGATGGAGCCCCGAAAGGAACTCCAGGAAAGGCTGGATTTGGAGGAATATTCCGAGATCATAAGGGAACTCCTCTTCTAACCTACCTAGGCTCGCATGGATGGGACACCAACAACTCGGCAGAGTTAGACGGATTATGGCAGGGACTCAATATAGCCCAAAAACAGGGTATATTCCCGCTTGTTATAGAGGGAGATTCACAAATTCTCATAAATATGGTCAACAAAATGCTGCAAGGAACAACCTCAAGTAATGTGAGCAATAGCTGGAGAATGGAGAGTTGACTAAAACTTATCGAATTCTGGCTCTCCTCCCACAGAGCGATCAATCTCAAGCACATACGCCGGGAGGGAAACAAAGTAGTTGATCTATTACCAAATATAGGAGTGGAAAGCGGAAAAAATCTCCATACAGGTACACTCTCTACCATAGCCACTGAACAACAGATTTTGGATTATAAGGAATTGGTGAAGAATGAAATGACTCAAGAGGAAGAAGTGCACCCGGATGCGGGTGAAATCCAAGACCATTAATGGCCACCCAACGGACCGCCGGCGATCGGACCTACCAGATGGTGGGCAGCGCTCTGTTCAACGCCCACCTAAGACGAATGCAGGTAAGCCTACAAAAGGCATTAAATGGCCCCTCAGGCCGAGATCTGGAAGCTACTGGAAACATTATGGACCCTCTCGAACATGTTGTTTATCCTCCCTTTGTTTATCCTCCCTCCCTCTGCATATGTCTGCCTTAAGCTGGGAATTCTTGTTGCAAAACTGTCACTGGAAGCCGATGTTGGCTTCTCTGTTGCATTGACCTCGGAAATGGGCTCCATTATTCCCATTCCAAGCATTGCCCTATAAATCCGGCACAGCAGCCCTCTATCGACAACCTGGTCTCCTTCCCATCCTCTTGTTCAGCTGATTTGCATGTCAACCTCACTGATATGGTCCGTCACCGCATGAGGAGTCGCAGAGGAGGCACCTGCGGTGGCAGCGCTCGCCCTCAAGCAGCGCAAAGCTTTGTTCCTGCCTCTCCACCTCACTCTCATGAGAATTCGCCTCCTCCCAGGTCTTCGCCCAGACACTATCCCCTTACACGCAGTGGATGAGGTCAAGGGCAGGCATCCATGGCTGCGCATAGTGATATCAGGTTCCACACTGCAACTTCCCCTCTGCTTCTCAGCTCTGTCCCTCACTTGACCCAGTTCAAGTTCCAGAGTAGCCTGAACAAGCCCATCATTACAGCCAATGTGACCATAGTCTTCTCCGAAGAAAATGAGCAGAACAATGCTTAGGCAAGGAATTCGGAAGCGCCTTCTCAGGAGGAGAGAAATCAAGGAGCGGGTCGTGGTAGCAGGGGCGTTAGTCATGGTCCTCTGCATGGTGAAGATGTTCAAGCTGGTGACATTCAGCGTGGTGGTGGCAGATCGGCAGGAGCTTCAATCAAGACGGTTTTTGCTGGCAGTTCGAGCGACACCCAGCATGCAAGAGAGCCTCCAAGTGACGTTGCAAAGGAGGACGTGGAGGAGAACGCTGAAGACTGGGACCAGTACGCCTGCCCCATCGTGGAGGAGCCATGGGACCAGGATGAAAATAATTGACGACACGTGGCATCTGAGGCCACCTAAGTGCCAACTCAGACATCTATCGCTGAGGGGTTTGTTTTACTCATGGGTGGTTTTTTGTTGTTTACATGAACGATAAGCAGTTATGTCATTTTGCTATTGCATCAGGTGGTGTTGTGCTGAATCCTTCTCTGGTTTTTGCTTTAAACATGGGTACTGGTCTTATGTATGGTTTTCCCTTTGGTTATGATCTCGGGTTATATGTTTGGTCTCTTGCCACGTCAAACTGGTTTCCCCAAATCTGGGGCAGTTTAGACTTTTAGGATGAACTTTAGTGACAATGTTTGAGGCAGGGCCTCGTTGTAAATATTTTTTGGTTTTATTAATAGAATTAGCCTTACGAAGGGAAAAAAAATAACCACTCAATAATTTCTATATGCATCCATGTTGGTCCGACACTTGCATAGTATTGGGTTATTATATGACAAATTGTGATGTCATAAATGACGAATGGCAAGGTACCAAGTTATATACATGTGATCAAATATCTAAGCAAATTTCCCTTATGGGCACCGTGATTACTATCCCTTATTCATTTGTGGAAATATTTTAACCTAACTTATTACGCCCTTAACATTCATGGAATATTGATAGGGAGTTTAGAAACATGACGCGGGGACTAAATTATAATTTTAATGACAGTGGTTTTCAAATCAGTCAAAACAACGATGGGTAAACAATGCATGAAAATACAAGCGTCTTAAGGTTTGAAACAACAACCATTCTGTGCCAGCATTTTGACAACTAACCAGCAGCGGTGGTGCCACGCAGGCACGCGTTCACAGGCGGATGGATGACAGAGGGTTTTGTCATGCTAATTTTTATACGTTCATATTATGGCCATTTGAGAAAATCTTGTGGTATCCTCTATGCACAATATAACGTGGTAATGACAATATAAAACCTTAGTATAAGTATTTTAAGTTTGGAGTTTTTGTTCATCATGGCCCACATGACAAAGTCGTGCGGCATTCTCCATGGACAATATAACGTGGAAAGGGCAGTATAAAGCGTTGTAATTTAATTATTTTAAATTTTGGTAGAGTAAAAGTTTGAGTTGTGTGAGTTAGTTATACAATATAAGTGTTTTAGAGTCTTGAACTTATTTATGTAGTAAAAGATTATATTTTATTCACAATTATAATTAGTTTATTGTTTTAGTATATTGTATTATTAATTATATTAAAGTATTCTGAAAAATAAAATTTGAATATGGTATATAAAATATATATTATATATATAAAAAAAGGGTTATGTTAAATTTAAAGTTTATTATTTCATTATTGATTATTTCATTATATATTTATATAATTAGGAAGGAATGTTATAAAAACAATTAATTGAATTTAGTTTAAATGGTCTTCTTTTCTTTTGATAAAATCTGACTAAAATTGATTGTTATAGTAATGATTAATAATGACTAGGAGTAAATTTTGTCTTTTGATTTATATAATTATACCCTTAATTTTATATTAATTATACATGCGAGATAAACATTACCTTCATGTATTACTTATTCTAGCCTAACTCCACTTTCGTTAAGAGCATGCTTGCAACATCATTCTTGTCTTTGATGTTTTAGGAAAACCTACTTTATATAAGTTCTATTTGGAAAATTAAATCTACACTTCATAGTCCCTCCATTGACCCTAGATCTATCAACTCTCTATAGACAATCCTAGCTAATTGGAAATAGGGTTAGAAATGCTAGGTAGTTTTTACAAAATAATATTATGAAGTAGGATGATCCATGTAAACATTAATATGCATTAGAATAGAACATCATGCATTAGGACAAGGACGTAGAGATACCACCCTCCTTGACCTCGGTACCAGTAAGACCTGCCTAGCAGGTAAAAATAGCAAAATAAACAATACCCATTTGTGAGCTTGAATTTTTATACATGTTAAATCTAAAAGTATACCTCATATTTTCATAGTTTTATTATGTATCCAGGAAAAACTACGATGGTAAGGACATATCAATGACGACGACATGATCGAGTAGCATAGTTGATGCCACAACTGTCATCATCACCATCTCCATCACCACCACCATTGAGACCACATCAACTCAATCGCTCCAACACTCGAGTTAATCGTTATAATGCGCTCATTGGAAGCCATATTGGAAACATTAAAAGGGCCGCCAATAGCTAATACTAAACAAGAACAACCTCAACTTGAAGAAAGAAATCCAACAGAGCCCAAAGATTCTGATTATAAACAATCAAAGGAAGATATTTCTAGGGACCTACAGAAAATTAAACTCCTAGAATTTTCAGGACAACGAGCTGGAGAACGTGCTGAAGCATGGTTAGAAGGAATGAACAGATGTTTTGCGCTAAGAGAGTACTCTTCTACTTCCAAGACGAAAATTTATGTATTTCAGTTGAAGGAAAGCGCCTTGATTTGGTGGGGAAATTTGGAAAAACAATTACAGCTCACAACAAATAATGTTCCCTAGGAATTGTTCGAGGAAAGATTCCATGCCAAGTACTTACCTCTATATTTTCAAGAGCAGCAAGCAGGAGCCTTTCATACGCTAGGCCAAGGTAACAAAACAATGGAGGAATATGAGATAAGGTTTATGGAGCTTGTGAAATATATTCATTATTTAGATTTTGACAAATGTCAAGCTGAACACTTCATATATGGATTAAATCCTCACATCGGGGCCATGGTTAGGATGTGGAAGCCATCATCGGTAGCCGAGGCAGTTGAATGTGGCTATTATGCAGAGGTGCATCTAGGGATAAAAAGAGATGTCAGGCCAATAGAACCTCTACTACCAAGATTTCCAGGAAACACTCCTCGAAACTTCTTCAGGGGAAGTAGCTCGAGACCACCTCCTTATGGTAATAGATTTACCCCAAGAGTAGGAGCAAGAGCTCCCATGGCAGTTAATACTATAGTTGTTGAATCATCAAACACAAGTCCATGGAAATCTCGAGGAACTGCTAATAGAGGAAGAAACGCGAGAGGAAGTGGCACAAGAGGACGAAGCTCCTTGTCTAGAAACTCACAATTCAACTCAAAGGGATCACCCTAGGTTAATTGTTGGGGATGTGGAGGACCGCATTTTCAACGTGATTGGTCGGAACCTTTGTCAAGCATAATGCATAGAACAAGAAAAGAGCCTTCATCAAATACCCAAGGCAATCATAGAATCCATGCAGTAATCAACAACAACTAGGCAGAACATCAATCCACTGTTGTGGAATCTTCATGTATTATTAACGTCATAAAATGCAAAATTTTATTTGATACTGGCGCCACTGATAGTTTCATTTCGTCATATGCATTAAATAAATGTGGGTTGGCAACCTACAAGCAAAACGATTTCAGACAGGTAGAAATGGCTTCAGGAGAACTTCAATCTGTAGACTTAAGTGTGGAGAAATGCAAATTGATCTAGGGATCTGTTCGACTAAGTTAAAAGTTTATATCACAGCCCTAGGAACTTATGACCTCGTCAAAGGTATGGATTGGTTAGAAGCTCATCAAGCTTGGGTACACTGTTATGGGAAAACAATTCTCTATATAAATGATGAAGGGGAGATGATCCAAATCCAAGGTATTAAAAGAAAAGTATCTTTACGCTTCATCTACACAATGCAAATGAAGCATTGTTTAAGAAAAGGTTGTTAGGCATATGCAGTTCAAGAAGTAAGCAAAGAGAAAGGATTGTCCTTAGAACAATATCAAGTATTATCTGAATTTCCAGATGTTTTTCCAAAGGAACTACCAGGATTACCTCCCAAAAGAGAGTTAGATCTCACAATAGAATTGAAACCTGGTACAGAACCAATTTCCAAAACACCTTACAGAATGACAACTCCAGAACTTCAAGAATTAAAAATTCAGTTAAAAAAACTATTGGATATAGGACACATTTGACCTTAATTTTCACCTTGGGGTGCTCCTGTAATTTTTGTCAAGAAGAAAGATGGTTCCTTACGGTTATGCATAGACTATCGAGACTTGATTCGAGCTACAGTAAAGAATTGGTATCCAATGCCTCAAATTGATGACCTCTTCGACCAAATGAAAGGAGTTGCTATCTTTTCAAAAATCGATCTACTATTAGGCTATCATCAGCTAAGGATTAAGGAAAGTGGTATCTCTAACATTGCATTCTGAACAGGCTTTGGGCATTATGAGTTCACTGTACCATTTGGGTTGACTAATGCACCAGCAATATTCATGAACCTTGTGAACAACGTTTTCCACAAATATCCCATTTAATTTGTACAAGTTTTCTTAGATGATGTTCTCATCTACTCCAAAAATGAGAAAGAGCATGAAGAACATTTATAGATAGTATTATCTTGCCTCAGAGAACACCAGTTATATGGAAAGTTATCCAAATGTTCATTCTTTCAGAAAAATATTCATTACTTAGGTCATGTCATATATGGTGAAGGAATCTCAGTAGATCCTGAGAAAGTAAAAGAAATCATAGAATGGTTGATACCGAAAAATGCGCATGAAATACGAAGCTTTATGGGTTTAGCCAGCTACTATTGAAGGTTTGTAGAAGGATTCTCCAAAATTGCAAAACCTATCACAACCATCCAGCATAAAGGGGTTAGATATGAATGGATTGAGGAATGTCATAGAGCATTCTTTGAACTTAAAAGATTGTTAACCAATACACCAATCTTACGAGTACCTGGTATGGATAAAGACTTTGTTGTGTGTACTGAAGCATCTAAGCAAGGATTAGGTGTAGTATTAATGCAAGACAGAGGATTAATAGCATATGCCTCAAGGAAATTAAAGCCTCATGAAGAGCTCTACACCACACACGATTTAGAGTTAGTCGTTGTAGTGCTAGCTTTAAAGATATGGAGACACTATCTCGTAAGGAGAAGCTTTATGTTCAAAAGCGACCATTAAAGTCTACAATATTTGTTTACTCAAAAAGACTTGAATGCTAGGCAAAGACAATGGAGTGAATTCGTAAGTGAGTATGATTTTGGAATTTCATTCATTAAAGGAAAGGAGAATGTGGTAGCAGATGCTTTAAGTAGAAGACCACGGATATTTTCCCTCATCCCTATCAATGTAGATTTGAGAAAATGAGTGCTAGAACATCTCTTGAGAGATAGTTGTTATTTAAAAGTGAGATCCAACCTTGATAGTAAAAAGCCAAACAAACCTAATTTTGAGGGATATGAACTAGAGGAGGATGTAATTTTGCAATTTCATGAAAGGATGTACATTCCTGATAATGAGGACTGTAGGAATTTACAGGGTAAGTTCCTCAGACAGAACACCAAAAGGACACCGCTCACAAACAGATCACAGATCAATACACCAGTATTTTGACGTGGTTAAAACCCTCAAAGAGGGAAACAGTCCACCGCCTACGCCAACATGGCTACTACAGGCAATTTATTAATAAAAGAATGAAAATTTACATAAGCTTCTCTCATGCACGGTTAACCTACAAATGACCCTCCATGCGCTTTAAATAGAATTCATGGACCAATCGGGTGTCAAGCCACGGATCAAGTGTCGGTAAGACCGAGGAGAGAATGAACCGTCGGATCACTACATATCGTGACCGTCGGATTGTAAGTTACAAAATGTACAACGGTAAAGAAACACACTTTACCTAACTCTATACCTAACTCTATACTAGACCAAGTTGAACTTAACTATTTCCTATGTGTCGGAATATCCTAACATCCCCCCTTAAGAACAACTTGGGATAGGATTGAAGGATTTACAAATATGACACAATAGGAGAAGGAAGGAGGCACTAGAGCCTATCCCCCCTTAGTGACAACTTCCTGAACTCCAAGCATATATCGAAGTTTAGTGAACTTCGCCTCTGTGAGAGCCTTGGTGAAGATGTCTGCAACCTGATCATCTGTTGAACAATATTGCACTTCAAGAACATGGTCATGAATGAGCTTTCTGATGAAGTGCATGTGTAGTTCAATGTGTTTGCTGCGCTGATGCTGAACTGGATCTTTGCAAAGCTGAATGGCACTTTGATTATCACACCAAAGTGTAGTCGGATGCTGCTGCTCAAAGCCAAATTCTGATAGGATCTGACGAAGCCACAAGGCTTCCTTACTAGCTTCCACGGCACCACGATACTCTGCTTCTGCTGATGAAAGAGAAATGGCAGCCTGTTTCTTACAAGCCCATGTAATAGGTCCTGAACCAAGAGTGAAGACATAACCGGCAGTAGACTTCCGATCATCAGGGTCCCCAGCCCAATCAGAATCAGTGAAACCAACTAATAGAGGAGTTGCTTTGGCACTGTAATGAATCCCAAACTGTATTGTACCTCGAACATAACGAAGTATTCTTTTAGCTGCTTTCCAATGACTTTCACGGGGGTTTTGCAAAAAACGAGCAACAAGGCCAACAACAAAGGAAAGGTCAGGACGAGTATGGGTTAAATACAAGAGTTTTCCTACAAGTTGACGGTATAAGGTAGCATCAACTTCAGGAGAAGTACAAGAGACTGAAAGTTTGACTCCAGACTGAAAGGGAGAAGGAGCTGGCTTACAATCTTCCATGTGAAAAAGACGAAGAATATCACAAGCATACTTGGACTGGGAAAGGGAAATACCCTCCTTGGATTGCAAGACTTGAAGACCGAGAAAATAGTGTAAGTGTCCTAAGTCTGTCATTTCAAATTTTTTTTTAAGGCTGGACTTCACATGGTTTATAAGGTTGGGATCACTACCAGTAAGAATAAGATCATCAACATAAAGAACAAGGATGATAAGAGAGTTGCCCACTTTCTTGGTGTAGACAGTATTGTCAGAATAACACTTAGAAAAGCCAGATTCTAAAAGAAAGCTATCCATTTTGGCATACCAAGCCCGAGGAGCTTGCTTGAGACCATAAAGAGATTTCTTAAGTCGACATACAAGGCTGGAGTCTGTTTGAATGAAGCCAATGGGTTGTTCCATATAGATTTCTTCATGCAAGTCCCCATGCAAGAAGGCAGATTTAACATCCATCTGATGGACTTCCCATTTTAAAGAGGCAGCAAGGGAAAGAACAAGGCGGATAGAGTTCATTTGGGCAACAGGGGAGAAGGTTTCAGTGTAGTCAATGCCTTCAACTTGTGAAAAGCCCTTAGCAACAAGACGAGCTTTGTGTTTATCAACCTTCCCATCTGGTCCATACTTTGTTCTATAAACCCATTTACATCTAACAAGTTTGCGTCCCTTTGGTAGAGGAACAAGATCCCATGTATCATTTGCCAACAATGAATGATATTCTTCATTCATAGCTGCTTCCCAATGTGGATGGCCTGAAGCTTCTGCAAAAGTGTCAGATCATGATTTACTGGAGCTTGAGCCAGTAAAGAAGAGGCTCTTTCAAACTGAGAACGTGTACGTCGCTGATCTGTAGGATCACCGACAAGATCACCTGCTGCATCCCGAGTAGCACGGACCCATCTTGGAAGTTGAGGATCCTGAGAAAGTGGGGGAGGATTGTCATCCTCACTTTCATCATCTGAAGAAGAAATGTTTTCAAAAGTAGAAGAGATAGGAAGAGGTGGCACATCCGCCCGACTAGGCTCGCAGGCCGATTTATTTTCATCAAATTTTACATCTCTTCTAATGATAACATTTTTGGACTTAAATGGAATAAGTCTATAACCTTTTACACCTTCAGAATATCCAACAAAAGTACATTTCTCACTCTTAGGTTCTAAAGCTTTATGCTTTTCATCTGGAATATGGGCCCATGCTTCACTTCCAAAAATACGAAAGTGACTTACATCTGGTTTAATGGAACTCCAAGCTTCTTCTGGAGTGATATTCTTTAGAACCTTAATAGGAGTGCGATTTATTATATAATTTGCACAATTAATTGCTTCGGCCCAAAAACTAAGACTGAGTCCTTTAGATTGCAGCATACAATTAGCCATTTCTTTTAAGGTGCGATTTTTCCTTTCAGCTACACCATTTTGTTGTGGAGTGTATGGAACAGTATGTTGCATTTGAATTCCATTTTCGGTGCAAAAGTTGATGAATGTGTTTTTAACATATTCTCCACCATTATCAGTTCTTAGCTTTAGAATTTGATGTCCAGATTGTTTTTCAACAAAGGCTTTGAAGGCCAAAAATGTGTTAAATACTTCGCTCTTGAGTTTTAAGAAGTATACCCAAGTGCGTCTGGAGAAATCATCAATGAAAGTTAAGAAATACTTGCAGCCAGAGAATGAAGCAACAGGAAGTGGACCACACAAATCACTGTGAACAAGCTGTAAAGGGCCCGAGGCGTGCCAAGAGGCACGTTTGTCAAAACTGTCCCGATGATGTTTTCCGAGTACACATCTGGAACAAACACCATCTCTGCAAGATACCATAGGAAGACCTGTCACCATATTTTCTTTACATAGATGCTGAAGGGAGCGATAGTTTAAGTGACCAAATCGCTCATGCCAAAGTTTGCTCACTTCATCATTATGAGCAACAAATACTGAAGGAAGATTTGATGACCCAAAGTTGTGAAACTTGTACAACCTTGTGGAATCATCAGCAATACCAGTAGCTAGAATCTGTTTAGGATCTCTTAGATCCTTTATTACAACATCATGAGGTGAAAATTCAACAATTTTACCTTCACCTGAATGAGTTATCTGATATACAGATAGAAGGTTGCTGGATAAGGTTGGAACACATAATACATCATTAAACTGACCATTGTCTAGATGAACAGTTCCAGTCCCTACAACATTAAGAGATCTATCATCACCAACATATATATTTTTGGTGTTACAATCATTTAAAGAAGAAAACATGGCTTTGTTTTTGGCCATGTGATAAGAGGCTCCAGAATCAATGAGCCACTCATGAGAATGAGAAGAAGAAGATACATTTAATGCATAACCAGACTGAGATGATTGACAACGACATGCAGAAAGTGCCATTCCTGAAGATGAAGTTGAAGTTGAAGTAGAAGAATGCTCCACATGGATGTTATGTTTCTTCATTGCGGCTTCCAAGGCTTCCATCTTCTTAAAGCATTTAGATTCTAAGTGGCCATCTCGATTACAAAAGTTACAATGTCTATCAGTCTTCTTCCATTTGTTTTTATTGGTCTTATCATTTTGCTGAAATGATCTTTCATTTTGAGACTGAGTTTGCTTAGGACCCTTGTTTGGTTTAGGACCATTCTTTTTAGGATATGACTTCTTAGGATTCTTTAAATTTGGTTGCTGCTGGGCGGCTAACGCTTTCTTGGAAGAGTTTCCAAGATTAAGAAGACCAAGGTGTAAGAGTTTTTCTTGTTCTCTTATTAAAGAATCACAAAAAGAGTCAAAGGAAGGGGCCTTGTAGTCTTTCCTTGACAAATGAAAGCTTCCCTTGTAGAATGGAAGGTGGAAACAAATACAGAGTAGGCTGGTCCCAACTTAGTAAGGATGGAATAAATAAGGTTACTATCTTCTTTCTTAACCTTAACACCTTCCAAGAGATATCTAAGGGTCTTGAATTTGGACAAGAAATCTTCAATGCAAGAAAAATTATTAGGATCCAATGTAAGCAACTCATTTTCAAGTTGATGGGCTCTAATTTCATTTTTAATCCCAAAAACTTTAGTGATTTGTCCCAATGCTTCATGAGGAGTATCAAGTTCTGCAATATGGAATCTAAGATCAGGAGAAATAGACATCCCTATCAAACCACGTGCTTGATCTTGTCTATTTTCCCATTTTGCAACCTTGTCTTCATCTTTTGGTTTCTTCTCTTGGCCCGTGGCTATTCTGTAGAGAGCTTTACTTCTAAGTAAATCTTCCATGTAGGATACCCATTGGAAGTAGTTAGTGCTGTCAAGAATGACTTGGCATGGACTTTCCATTTTTTAAAAAAACTGAAGCTGAAGATGCTGAAAGTAAGGGTTCCAATGGATAGATCTCGAAAAATTAGGCTGTTTTAAAAAAAACGGCTCTGAAAAAGGCTTCCGGATGAAGAAGTTATGGCTTTTTGAAAAATATTTGTTGAAGTTGCCGGCAAAGTGCGCGAATGTGCGTGAAAAAAAACGCCCCCACAAAATGGAGATTTGAACCCAAGACCTCTACTCTCTTAAAAGAACTTTGAGCCAATTGATCTATACAAAAATTTGAGAGAGAGAGAGAGAGAGGGGGGGGGGCCTTGGTTTGCGTGCTTGCCTTGAGAAAGCTCTTTTTCCCTACAAAACACAAAACACAAAACCCAACACGAATATGCAAAGAAAAAACGAACCTTCGGCTCGAAGTTAGC